>OX401416.1:27625982-27778482 GCA_947846245.1 Cerastoderma edule | reverse complement strand
TAGTTTGGCGTTTTTTTGCTTACACACAATATAGACTTACAAAACCGTAAATGAAAATGTTCAATGAATTTAACGTTATATAAACCCCAGATCTCAGATCCATATAAGAGGATAGGGAGAACCATTGAATCAAAGAGAGGTAACTTACATTTTAAATCTAACCTAAGTTTGTCGAAAATCCCTAATAAATTATGATATGCCCTAAGGGCCTGGTCTTGGAGGCATTTAACCGCTAGATTAAGATTACCATTATAGCTAAATTTCAGCCCCAGATAATCAATGATATCATTTTCTATGATTATTGATCTCTGACTGGTTGATGACCTCTTCGAAATACACAAACTTTAGTTTAAGCCTTGTTTATTTTTAGACCCCATTTGACTGAGTACCTCTGGATATTGTTTAACTGTTGTTGAAGTGTCACTAGATTTGTTGTTAATAATACAATGTCATCGGCAAAAAGAAGAAGATAGATTGAAAGTGTAGTAAGGTCATTCTCATCGAGCTGATCTAGATTAATGTGATTAACAATGTCATTGATAAAAAAATAACAAAGGCGATAAAGAATGTAAAATGAATATAGCATCGATAGTTGAACGACCATCCCGAAAACCAAACTGAACATCATTTAAAATTGATTCATGCTCGCTCCACTTATTCATCCTATTCCTAAGGGCTAATGAAAATATTTTTGACAGTGTATTTACGATGGTAATAGGTCTGTAGTTAGACGGTTCAGAAGGGTCACCCTTTTTATAAATAGGAATGATTGCCCCTTTAGCCCATGCATCTGGGTAATTCCCGGAATCAAACATGTTATTTAAAAAGGTAAGTAAATAAGGTGAAATAAAATCAATGGAATCGATAAAAAATCTGGTACAATATTTTCTATATCGGCACTTTTCCCTCTTTTAAGTGACAAAATAGTTCTTTTAATTGCTTCGATAGTAAAGGGACAGTCTAACTCATCAATACACAATGGGTCATCACGTGGTTCGGATACATTTATATTGTGTTCTTCGTGGTTGGAATCAAATTCGCACGTGTTAGACGCACGAAATTGTTCAACAAAGTCGGTCAAAGCTACGTCATTTGACACATGATTCTTTTTATTGAATTTTTTAAATATAAGACCAGAATTGACGAGGGGAATTTATACTTAGAGATGAAAGTTAACATTTCTCTTTGAAAAAGAATTTCCTTTTGCCAACCTCTTTGTTTTACAATAATGCGTTCGAGATTGCAAAAAGGCAAGTTTGCTCGTTTCGCTGTTTTCTCGTGCAAAGTGCCGCTTTGCCTTAAAGAAAAGGCGTTTGACCTCCTTACAATTGTTATGAAACCAAGCGCTATTGTACGAATAGTACGAATAGTAACATTTCTCCCGAAAGAACGAAAGGAAATATCATAGATAAGGTTTGTTAACTTTGAAACATATTCGTTTGTAGTTAATGCGCCTGACATCAAGTCGACGGATAAATCGTCAAAGTTTTTAGTATTATTATTCAATGTTTCATTAAAATGGGTCAAATCTGGGCTGTCCCATTTGATTTTATCAAATGAAATAGATTTTTCACTGTTCACAAAAGGTTTTAAACAATTAAAAGAAAATGAAAAAGGACAGTGATCATAGAATTCCGTCAAATCTAGTACTGACATATCTTTTACTAAAGGTATACAATCACGATCAACTATCAAATAATCTACTGTACTTGAAATTGGTTTGCTGTTGTAATGAGAATGATACGTGCATTTACCTTCCTCTAAACGGCCGTTCAAAATACAGCATTCATTCTCCTTACATATGTCTTAAAGCCTGAGAATTAACAGAAGTATCATGATTCTTACGTACAGGTAAAGTATTACTGTTTTTATAGCCGCACGGGAGATCAATATAACGGTCAAGATTCAGGTCTTTGATATAGTCACACTGGTTTCCCGTGCGTGCATTAAAATCACCAAGTAAACACTTTATGGATGCGGCACGTCGAGAGATACAGAAAAACCCATTTCCTCGGGGCTTTATATCATATCATATGACGAAATTTACATTTTCCTTTACCCTTTCTCACCACACAAAGAAAAAATCGCAATGTTAATTTGGAGGTTTGTATGAGAAAGCACCGTCAGAAAAAGGCGTACTAATATTATGTTTAGTTATTGCTATTCTTTTTAATGCCGATTACTTCAATGATTTCTTCGAGTTGATAAAGAAGAAAAAAGAAAGTATGATGAAGATTTGTTGCGTTTATCTACTTGTCAATACTATTTGTCATGAAAACGCAAGGGATGTCGTTTATTTGAGAATGGGAAGTAAAACGCGCCATTCGAGAACATTCTCGCTCATATTAATAAGTCGCCCCCTTAGGGAAACTTCCATTTAATCTCCGTCCCCTAAATTTGATAGTCCAGAACATTCAATGCAACAGATGCAATATGTACTATAAAGGCTTTCGCGGCCTTAGAATAGTTTACTCTTTATATTAGGAAGGTTTCTTTTGCGAATAGGCTACATCGGAGTTTTACGAGTATGTTCACTTAGTGATACGGGCAACCTGTCCTTGACCGGATAGGATATATTATGCATGCGCAACTTTCCGCTTTTGTCAAAGTTCGCGTTCCACATGCACAACTAAGTGAATGCAATAAAAGCTGCATACTTAAGGTGTTGGTACTCTGTGGAAAGCCATTAACGAACATGGGTGACCAGGGATTTATGTGTTATTCTATTCATGGTGGATTTTACCTCTTTCAATGACCAAATATAAGGTAATAAACAAGACCATACTCCCCCTAATATAACCGTATGAGTTTATGAGATACATTTTTATATCTTTAGAAAATGATTCTTAAAGTTGCTTGTTCACACATACGACAATTTGTAACGCAAATTGAAACGTTGTTGAAACAATGTAGCTTTTGTATTTTGGGTAAAATGTTTTTTTGAAAAAAAGCAACTGGGTGCAAAATTGATACCGAATGTGTCAAAATATATTGTATGTATAGGCGGTATGCAATGGATTAAAAATCATTGCAACGCTTTTGGGCCTGAATATCTATTCATTTATTGTATAAAGGATCTAAATCTTAAAACACGAACTAATGTTACTTTCAATGGCAATTTTACAGCATGTCTCATACAGCATTTCACCTGCTATACAGCTTTTAAGAAATACAATTTCAATATTTAAAGCTTCTCACATCGTTTAACAAACGTTTTTAATAATAGGAAAACATTCAAACAAGCTTTTTATCTTTTATCTCATTGAAACGGAACCGAGCCAAATTTGCTTTAAAATGAAAGGTTATATTCACGAGAAACATTTTGTGAACAATGATTTCTGAAATGACTTTAGTGACTTTGCTAAAATGGGTTTTCATTGATAATTCAAAAAACGAAAAGAGACGGTGCTTGATACTGTTTTTATATCAACCCAAAACAATCGAAATGTTCAAAGGACATTTAGAATAAAACGTCTAGAACCTTATAGCATAGTATATAGCAAGCATAGTTCTTGTGTAAAAATTGTCCTAGCGTAGTGTACGCCGGACTCGAGTGCTTGAATGAGCGAGTTTCAAGTATTTGGCTAAGCTAGCAATTACCATACATCATCATATCAGCAAATACTATACTTGTACTCAATGGGAAACGTAAGAGGAGAAGCGTAAGGTTCGGAATTGAAGGTGGGAAGTCAAAGTATACATAATTGAGTCGAATGTGACTTTGTTTTTTTTTTTGTACTACCACACTTTGGAAGCTTCGTTAGAACGTATGCGGTCATTGTGTCAAAGGAAGCGAGGTATTAGTAGAACAACAATATCTAACTTAGATCTTTAGATATAATCGAAGACACATTGGTAAAGAGGTAGAGCGTCTGCCTTTGTACCAAGGGTCGCAGTTTGATCCCCGTAAGAGTTGAGGCGAAAATACAGGGACAAATTCATAAATTGGTGAGAGAAGGCCTACTGTTTGTATATCATCGGAAATGATTTAGATAAGCTCAAAACTCTCGTCACAATAGGTACAGAATGGTATAAACAAATATAATCGAAGACAAACAGACAGTTTTTCACACAATGGGTTTAGTCTTTCTATGTAGAGGGGCTTAAATGTACAAGCTAAAGTGATATATGTAAGCTTACCAGATAGCATAGTCGGTAGAGCTATGACACGGATTGTGGAAATCCAAGGTTCAAGTTCTGGTATGGCTGCATGCTTCACTCGCCTTGGCTACACCGGTGCCGAACATAAATGGCCAATGGGAGCTAATGTGATAGATAATTGAAAGATTCACACACATGAAGTCTGTACCCAGAGAAATGTGTGTCGAATTTCAATTGTATCGATGCGTATAGTTTGTAATAGGGTTTAACTTTTACAATGCAAGGTTCAATGTGTAAGCAGGCCGCTTGGTTGTAACATCTACTTAAGAAGAATCAATAGTTTACTTCGTTAAAACTAACGTTGTAGCATTTACAGTAGACAGTCCAAAGACCGTTGTGACAAAAGAAAGAATTGACCCTTATCAGCCAAACTTTTTTTCTAACATATTTGTTCGCTTTATATTTTGAAAGGAGAAAGGCAAAAACAAAGTTTTATGCTTTTATTTTTCCTTTTTGTTTTAGTGTTTTAACAAATTCCAAAGTGAATTATGATGAGTAATTGACTGCATACGAATAACACTTTCTCTACTAGTTTTTTTAGAAATTTACTTTTTAATGCAAGTATCGACGCTTTGTATGTATTCAGCGAGAGCGTTTGGTTGATAGGCTAACATCATACCTATAAATATAAACAAACGACACATGTATACTAATTTGATTTAATTTTTAAGTGAGTAGAAGGTATTTAACCAGGAAGCCTTTCGTTTGAAATGAGTTAATCATGTCTTGTCACCTGACGTTAATATATTTCAAAGTCGCATGAAATGCGTTTGTCTGATTGATGTAATTATTTATTTGAGGTCAAAACATTTACATTATGTCATGTTGAATACGTCTACACCTGTGCGTTGTAAAATGAACGACAAACAGTATAAGGAAATACCTTATTCTATAAGTACACAATGTTCTTCAATTATACCATACAGAACAAATCTGACGATACTTTTTCTTTTAGAGAATCATACAAAGATTATCATAGACCTTTCTTCAATTATACCATACAGTCCTAATCTGACGATACTTTTTCTTTACGAGTATCATACAAAGATTATCGTACGATGTTTTCTAAGATTATCATACAAACATTTTTATTCGACGTTTTCCAAGAGTATCCTACAATTATTAGCTTAGCGAATTTAAGTCTATTCAATCATTACTCTGCGTGTGATATCATGTGATAAGTAATTTTTCTATTTTGTTTATGTGCCTAAGAAATGATTATCAGGTCAAAACACGATAGCTTTTGCAAAGTTGTCATTCCTTGCTCATGGTGGATGAACATATTCTAGTTCAATGTACCTAATTCATATTCATAAGAACATACCATAGAAAGTTGATTCAACATTCTTATGACAAATTAAGAGACTAGGGAGTGGTAGGGTATCCCGTTGAATCATTGAAGTAACGACATATGTTAGTTGATTCGTTGAAGCATGAATTTGCGATTTTGCTACGGAGAGAGAACTCATTTACGAGAAATATTAACCATCTTTTCACGGCTGGATTTATGTATTTACTTAAGTCTACGATTCTTGAGACACTCCATATCTATGTTTACTTTCACGAGAAATATTTTCGTTTTCTGTAAGCCTGAATTTACGTTTAAATTAAAGTCTTAGATTCGCTGTGAGACACCCTCTAATCGTTTTTACACCTGCAGGTGATCTTACATTTACACCGACTCCTTTTTTATCTTTCGTTTGTTTAAGAAAAAACATTTCGAAATGAGGCAGGCAGCAGTTAAATAATTCATGAAGAAAAATAATGAAACAGTCATTTTTGAAGTGAAAGAAATTTTGAAGACAATATAACGACCTTTTTTTCCTCGGACAAAGCTTTCTGTTGGTTTGAGTCTAAAAACAATTTTACAGTTATGTAACGGCTTTCCAGGATTCACCAGTACTAGGCTAGGGCTCTGTTCAAAGTGACTTTTCAAATGTCACTCCTCAAAACCAGAGATTTTGGTGGGGGCTCGAAAGGGTTAACTTATCGTTATTTAATGTCAGAGCGTAGAAATTAATTTCTCATTTATTGTAACAAAACGTAACATAATTAGTTTTTATGGGAGTCTTGGAATGAGTCTCAGGACACATAAATCATGTAATCCTGTAGTTTTTTAACGGGGCATTGAATTTGTGTTGAACCCTTTACCAAACGCCAAATTTTGGACCGTCACAAATTGAAGGAGTTCGCAGACGACATTTCAAAATGTGATGAAATTGAAAATAACTTTCTCATAGGGCAGAAAATATTGTGATAAAAGGAGAAATTGCTCGATGAGAGCATGTCTCCTTTTCCCACAATGTTTTCAAGAGTCATCTGCAACAAACTGATCAAATTTCGTATGGTTTGGTAATGGGTAAAGTAAAAAGGTTCGTGAGAATATCATGTACGGAAAGGCGCTACATGTGGACAAGATAATCATCATTGTTTGCAAAATTTATTACAAATTTTCCCTAAATAAAATGTGTGTGTATAAGATTGAATCATATATGGGTAATGTTAAGAATATGGCAGATAAGCTTAATTAATCGTACACTATCATACATCAATGAAATCAATTACACTAAATTCTGCTTCCTTGCTACAGACATTGTTGTCGCGCCGAATATGGATAGATGGAAGGTTGCAAAGTGGACCCGATGAAAATTATAAGTTAAAGGGAGGTAATTGATATGGAAACTATTTTTAGTCGTCACGTAACAGAAGCAAAGCGCGGGAAGAAGGGTTCCCCTACCGGCCTTCCTAAAGAAGATCAGATAAACGCAACGGCTCAACTCACGTTAATTAAAGAAAGCACGGGTTTATTGCAACTTATAAGTTAAGAAATGGAAAGCGGTCTTTTGTTAAGTGACAAAGTTTGTCAACACCATTTTTTTTTGACGTTTTTAGCTTCAAATAAACTTATCTCTGAAAAAGTATCTTTAAACAGTGAATTAACATGTATTTTAATCCAAAAGCGTGGTATCGCCTTTGAGACCTAGCTCATATAAACGTTACATGCTTTGAAAAGTTGACGCTTCCTGAATAATCAACCAGGCTTTTAATTGCTACTTTAGATTGTGTACCAAATAACAATATAAAAATGTAATGTTTCAACAACATTTTCTTTTGAGTTTCAGATCACCTCTTCTGTGAGCATTCACTTTTGGTGCAAATCTTTCAAATCAATGTTTGGTATGCTTCTACAATTGGGCATTGGATATCTACGCGTTTGATAGTGACATTGTACATGGCGTCCATTATCGTTGGATGCCATTCGAGTAACGAAATAAACAGATCTAATGGACGAGAATAAATTATGTTCAATGAATGGACCAAACTCTCATTTGCAGTATTATTTGCTTGAATATATAAAGATAACATTTATGTTCGTAATTTCATTCAGCATAAATGTAAAACAAACACGGTGAATTATAAAAAGCTTATAAATCCACAGCCTTAACAGAACATAAAACGTTCTTTTTAATAATCTGATATCATTATATAAGTAAGGATGTTTTTCATTCAAAATAATTCAATAGTATCAACTTAAGCGTTTTAACACTTTGACATCGAGCTAGAATACATAAGATTGGTCTTGTACAATAGTGCTCATGTTCATTGAGCTATGTTTTTAAACCAACATTATAAATTAAATCAAAGGGAAGTAACGCAATCATGTTGCGGCCAAGAAGTTAATTTCCTTCAGCTTATCTTTTCTTTCTAATCTTACGAAAATAATATGTTTGAAAATTTCGCTTTCGGGTGCAACTATATGTTATTCTCTATTGGAAAGCTACTTGTGAGTGTATATATGGTAACTTTCCTTTGGAATGTTTTGATTTCACATGTTGAAATATACATAACGATAGAAAGGAAACTGTTTCCCTGCGCACTCTTGTTTTTGAAATCCTTATCTAACTTTAACGGTAAAAGCTATGTCTCACGTGTAAAACGGAGCGGGTTTTAAATCGCGCCTGCATAAACAAAAAGCAATGTCCGTGGTTGAATATCTCCTAGACCAGTCGGGGGGATCATGTGACAAATATTTACGATCCTATGTCCGACCAAAATGGCCGCACCCATGACGGAACAGGTATGTTTACTGCGTCACCTACTCTTGCCAATGGTAGCTACATTGTGTACCCCGCATGAGCTTACCATCAACTTTCTGGTTCTGGTGGTACATGAAAACCCATGCTGTATAACGGCCGAAAACCGACTGTTTTGGACATGCGCGCCCGTAGACTGCGATATATCTGCCGAGTGTAAGACGTAACGCCCTTATAAAGCATTGGTTTTCATACACCACAAGAACCGGGAATTTGATGGTCAACTCATCCGAAGTCCATTGTCATCATTGGCAAAAGTAGGTGAAAATAGCAAACATAATAGGATGCGGCCATCTTGTTCGGACATAAGATCGTTAACATTGGTCACGTGCTTCCCCGTCTGCTAGGCACTCTGGGTAAAAAGGGACATACTGGTTTGTGGAAGGCAGTCATATTGTGTTTAAGGAGTCATCGAAAGAATTAAAATAATGTTCAAAGTTACTTTCAATACTATCAACACACACAACAGCACCGCATGTTTCGCCAAGGACTCTATATAACCTGTGACATAGAGGTGACATGTGAGCGCGCTTGTTCTTTATCTTGTTGTTACGAGTAAGTAAGTCGTTATTACGAGTCGATAAATATATGTAACGGATTAATCACTGGGTCATAACGCCTTAGTTAACAAGTCGGAGTGTTTGTTGCATTTTTTATTATCTTAACTGAAAATGAGTGACTAGGAATGTATAACTTTGGGAGTTTGTGCTTAAGTATAAGTAATAATGCATATGTAGTCTTATTTGATTATCATTAAACCATTGGTCAAAATATTTTACAAAATGTGCATTCCTGTCATTCATTTTCAGTCATCATGACAAGAAAGACATCAAACCATCTGGTATATAAACCAGTTCCTCATAACGACTTGATTATTTCGTTATGACAACTAAACAATATTGTTATAACGACTAATTTACTCGATAGTACGTGTTATGATGACTTAAACTTAAACGTTTTAACTAGTTAGTAAGACGTCAAAACGCTTTAAAATATTAGGTCATTATAACATGAAAGGAAAACGCACTCTCATAGTACGCGTGTTCCCTCTATGTCACCGAAATTATGTCCCTTTGAAGATGCATGCGTTTCTTCTTTACAGTTTGAGTATATTTTCATTTTTTTGCGAAAACGCTGTACCAGCAATAAAACTCCTTTTAAATAATTTTGGATTGTGTAATGGACAAAGCTTTACAAATGGAAAACTTGTTCTGTAAATCGGAAAGAGAAGTACTGGTATTATTGACTTTTTGAACTATCTAAGCCATATAACCGAATCAACCTCCAAAGTGGGCGTGAAATTCCTAGATAAACGAAAGAACGAAACACAACTGTTAAAACTTACATGTAAGTGATTTAATAAAATTTTATTTACAAAATATATATATGCATATGGACATTTTGGCATCAAGACACATACATGTATATGAGTAAATAAACTAGGCA
This sequence comes from Cerastoderma edule, assembly GCA_947846245.1. Taxonomy (NCBI): domain Eukaryota; kingdom Metazoa; phylum Mollusca; class Bivalvia; order Cardiida; family Cardiidae; genus Cerastoderma; species Cerastoderma edule. Next base: position 27,768,781 of record OX401416.1, on the reverse strand, counting down.
TGGCCCAACATGGACTTGCTTAAATGAATGTTTAAAGCATGCACATCTCAACATAAGATTGTATCGCTCATCAAGAGTTAAAGTCAATGCTCTGCAAGACATTGCTAATCAAACTTTTATTGCATCCTGTCATAACATTCATGAATATAATATTTGTAGCTATACGCGTTTGTAGAGAAATGTATATATTTAGCGAATATTTCAATCATTCATTTAAAAACGATAACATCCCTTTGCCCACGCTTGACAAAATGTTAAACTCTTTTTGTGCTGGAACCGACTTCATGCTCATGCTAACAGGTAAGATCCAGGCCAGCCGCCAAGTGTTAAGCATTAAGTCTCATACACATATATTATGTCTCCTTGACAGTGATCACTTAAAAAAGGGGTGACTGTATAGCTCTTTGACAATAATCTCTTAACCCTTCCCAAACCGTAACGATATTTGACCACTTTGTTGCAGACGACATTCGAAAACATTGTGGGAAAAGGAGAAATTGCTCGTGACGAGCAATTCTTCCTTTTCCCACAAGGTTTTTTGCTCTTCTTGAAGAATATTTTTCAATTTTATCACATTTTGAAATGTCGTCTGCAAACTCTTTCAATTTGGGACATTCGAAAAGACAATACCGTTTTAGCAGTTTACATACATGTGCATATACATCGAAAATGAAATCTACTGAAAAGCACCTGATTCGAAAATGTTTTATTTTCATCCCTTTTTTTTCAATACATAACACATGCATTGTTCAAGTTCTAATTAAAGAGCAAATTTTGTTCAGGAACGGATAGGCACATTATTGTTTATCCAATGCAATTTAATGATTTATTCAAAACATTTAGGCCTCCGGTCCATAAAACATAATGGATAAAACATAATAGATGTTGATGTTGCATCTTAAGCCATCAGCATGTTTGTGCTGAACGTTATTCGGCATACATTCGGTGTACATCAATGGTCACTCCATCGCTTCTTAAGGATTTTCTCACTTCTTCAATGATGTTCTCTTCGTCCCTTTTAACGCTTCCAACCAGATGTTAGCCTGGATACGATCCGGCGTTTTAAAGACAAGTGTTCTTCTTTTGGCTTTAATGATGAGTGATGGGATACCTGAAACAGAAATCATACAGAGGTAAATTATAGGCCAATTGGGCAGGGTGCTTTTTGTTCCATTTCCTTTGACCATGTACATGTACTTATATATGTCGTTTACGCACACGTCACTATAACACATTTCTTGTGTACTTATCGTATCTTACAAATGTAAAAGAAGTTGGGTTGTGTCTACCATACAAATGCACAGCCGAAGGTATCAATTTATATCAGTTTGCCAATTTAACATTGGTGCTTGTAATTAATCTTTTGGCGGCAGCATCATAACTTAGGTTGGTCATGTGCAAGTCCGGTAATATTGATTCGACTTTAATCAAATGTATCCTCAATATTAAGAGAAGGAACCAAAATATGGTAGAAGAATGCATTTCTTATATTGACATTTGTTGCATAAAACATCAAACATCTATTAAGTACGTAAAATGCTATTGATTGTATAGCCAGGCAAAGTCAAGGTAATAGACACCAAACGACTTTTCTAATGACTAGATTCCATTGTTTCGAGAGTGAGGGTAAAATTATGGTTTTAAAAGTCAAGAAAGCGTGTAATAAATCTGTTCAATGACACACTGCGATATGACCATAGAATCGTTAAAACGCTAAACCATAAATAGATGGACCAAAATAATTACCATTCAAATCCCTTAGGTCTATATCCTTTACTTTCCTCAGTTCTAGTGCCTTGGAACGGTTTTTTCTGAAGCGCCTTTCCTTGCCCCACTCCAGCACCACACGTCCATCAATGAACGCCAGAGAAACGTCCACTTTATGGTCCCAGCCACGGGAAGTCTGTTTGTCAAACCGTCCTAAAGAGACGAGGTATCACAGTTCAACACTGGTATTCGTGTTGTCATGTGCAATGTATTCACTATTGATTTCAATCTTTATAGCGAGAGGTTATTTTGTATGACACTGTGAATTGTTTACTGTTGAGTTTATAAATAGTGATATTGCTGTATAGTTATTGATCTGTTACTATAAATTATAAAACTTGAATTCCACTGTGTATGCAAGGCCCTAGAAAAGAGTAGAATGTTCATATTCAGGGGATTATTGTATGTCCTTCCAGAGCGCATGCTTGTTAATAAAAACAAGTTAGTGTCATGTGACGGGTTGTCTAATTATTTAACGTTCTAGAAATAGTATCATAAACCAAATAAGCAAATAACTCTGGAGGTATCTAGACAAATCGATACTGAATATTCATAGCTGTATAGTGTGCGTTTGTTTGAAGATTTTTCCAGCAACTAGAAAGTTCTATATGGTTAAAAAGAGAAACATATGAGTGGATTTGTGTGATCAAAGTAGTATGTGACCAAAAAGGTATCTGATCTTTGTTATTATGAAAACAGTGTGATTAAAAAGAGTGTTGCTGCTTCAATACTTTGTGTTGGAATTTACTATAGCTTGGACCAATTGAAAGGGTCTGTGGATCTATAAATTATAGTCCTGAAATTGACTGTAAATTAAGCTTGCAGGTATTGTAAATCATTCTTACTCGTCAAAATAAACTTGTAATTGTTTGTAATAATCAATGCTGTTACTTTAAACATTCAATGAGCGCTAAAATTAAAAACAAAATGAATGACAAGGTCATTCACTGTGGCAGATTTAAATCCCGGTTCATCTGTACATCTGTATGAGAGAAAGCCTATCTGTTGACTAAAATACACCAATGGTTCGTACCAAGATATACAATCTATACCAGCAGTGCATACATTTTAACTACTTTCGTGTCAGAAATTCCTTATACAACTTATCCGCAAATATCCAATAAGAATCAAATACATATACAGCTATAAACAATAGTATGATGGATTAGTACCTGACAAAACGACATCCTTTTTGGGGATTTCAATCTCTCTCTTAAACTTCCCGTTGATAAGAACTGTCTTGTCATTTCTGTGAACACCGTCTGATATTTGCCTTCCGGTATTTTCTGAAAGAGACAAACACTTAAGGTAGACTATTCTTAAGACTTTCGCTTCAGATCAATACCTACACACGAGTTACCGCCCCCTTTCCTTGATTCATAATCACATGTACGGAAGTTGATTTATCAAAGCATGATAATTCTGTTTATGCTAGCTTATTTGCCTAACGGTTTGCTACCGAAGACCTATCTATATCACAATAGCTGTAGAAAACTTTAGAAACCACTGTGACTAAAGGGTAAATTTCTCTAGATGAGCAATTTACAATTTTGCTACAATGGTTTCTCCAAAATATCAGTAAGACAGTCTTGTCCTTCTTTTTCCTAACACTATTTGATGTCAACTGTTTTCTCAAAGGTGCTTGTTCCTAGAGGAGAAATTTTGAAATATGTATAACGAAATGTCACTGAAACAATGCAGTTTTCGTATTGATGTATGGTATGTACCGATAAGATTTAGCTATTGCAATCATAATTAATTCAGGAATCGTCAATTAATTCAAATACGAACATTTTATTTGCGGTACACATCAAATTAGTCTATACTTTCTACTCTATATAACTTAACTACAAACTAGGTTTGGTCCTAAAGTATATGTCATATAAAAGTACAAGTGCTGCAAGGTTTTAGAGGAATTAAGTTTAGCTCCCGAATTCCATAACTTCTGTCAACAAGCACTTTAAAGTTTGATTGAACAAAAGTCCAATATAAGAATATGGTGTCGTTTATAATAAGTGTTCTGTTATAAACTTTAAAAACAGCCGTTGTTCGGCATGTTGTCGAACCCGACGATCTATCAGGATATTTCGGTCTCGTCGCAAATTGACATTAAATGTTTATGTCGTTCTGTCCTATCATACACTAATCCTATACACCAAAATGAATGTCCCACTGTACTCAGAAAACACAAATCATGCCGGCATACAGACGTAACGTTCATAACCATAAATTTCGAAAACAAAACCATTAAACGCCTTGAGGGCATAAAACAAACTTATATTGCAAAATAAACCAAACTTATGATAATAGCATTGTACTTTAATGAATATTCATACTCTATATTTAAAATACTTAAAGGTGCTTGCTCACACATAAGAAAACTTGCATTGTAAAATATAATATCATGGAAACAATTTGGCCTTTGTATCGCGATATAGAATATAATGAGAAATGGCCACTGAACGTAAACTGAACAGAACGTGTCAATATATCTAAGTATCATCAGGCGTTTTGCGATAGATTTCAAAATCGTTGCAATGCTGAATACGCATCTAACTACTGTTAACAGACTCTAACTACTCAAATACGAGCTTATATAAAACCTTTTGTCAACAGTTTATATTTCCAGTGTAAGAGTATAAAAGCAATGTTTATTCTATTAGGGTTAAAAACAAAATGTTTGTTACATTTCTTCATCATGTTGTATCTCGTCTAACGATTTTGAATAGCTATTTCGACTGCAAACTTCAAAGTCGGGTTCATGTACATGAACATGTATTGCCAAACATCTTACCTTTGTATGTGATGCTTTTCTGTACCCTCGTGTCCTTGTACGCCGGTGTGACAATTGTTATGCAATAAGAGGTACCCGTCTCAGTGAGATCTACATCATATCTGTTGTTGTCTGTTGTAACGCCTTTAGTCAGATTTCCAAACGTTACAATAACGTTATCAGAACCATCTGTAACTTCTGTAGGGTCACTAAACGTATCTTCCCTGTCATATGCAGTGCCTTTGTTGTCTGTTAAACCAACATGATTTTTCCGATACAAGATGACGACAGACAACATCGAGTCCTTCAAAGGCAAGTTGACTTCCGAGACAAGGGAATTAGATTGTGAAACAGATGTGATTTGGTTTTCGAATGGAACATTCGAGAATAGAGCCTTGGGTAACATTATACTAATCGATCTTGGAAGGACTTTTACCAGTTCGTTTATTCTTTGTATTGATACATTGTCCTTTTTTACCACTAACAATAGACAGGAACGAGGCCAATCGTTGTTTCCGTCTTTGCCATGTACAGGACCATACGCTTCTCGCAGCAAATTAAGGAGCGTTCGTTGACTGCGATTAAGCTGGTCACAGCAACCGCACGACGTGACACATGCCTCATGTGCTAGGAGTGCGAACTCTTGCAATTGTTTATCGTTTGTATAGCTGAATAGAGCGGGACAGCAATTCGCCACATGTACAATACGAATACCATTCGTAAGATCGGTAGTAACGGGAAACATACACATAACATCGAGTTCACTGTTGTCGTTTCCCTCTATCCCATCGGTTATTTGGAAGTCTCCAGCGTGTAGTCGTACTAAATGACATCTGTTTATGCCGCATGTCAAGTAAATGTTGTTTGAGATCGGATACCCAAGGTTAACTTGTAGTGCATTCAGTAATGAGTGAGTGATACAGGGCATGCGTAAATGGTCCTCAGTTATCCCCCTTGGTCTGTATGATAAAAGCGCCATTTTGCCACTCTCTGTTATAAAAATGACCAGTTTGTATGTAACGCCGGGTTGATCGCTGTCATAAGTCGGTTGGTAAACGGTCGATCCGGATAAGACAAACTCGTGCGCGTCTTCATTTGCGTTGACGAGTAGCCACAGGAGAAGGTCTGTATCATTATTGTTTCTATCCACATCTATGAGAACCAAACGCGTGTAGCCGGCCTCCCGCGCGGCAGATCGTATCATTCCCCATAACTCCGCGCCATAGTCGGTTATTGTGGTTCTACCGGGACATCTTTGCGTGTTTTCTGTAATCACAGCTACTTGAAAGGCGATAGTCGAAGCCTTGAGGGCAGTCAGCAGTGCTTTCAAGTTGTAAAACATCTGTATTGATGTATCAAACATTTTATTCGTTGCAATAGAGTCTGTTAATCCGTCGGTACGGACAATGAAAATCGTGTTTTCGTGAGCTATGATATAGGGTACGAATAGGTTGTTATCGTTATCATTGTTATTAAACGATATGGAAATAACGTGTACGAAATTACCTAGAGACGGTAACCATGTTTTAACTGTGTCTTTCGGTAACGGTGCGATTCGATTTGATATTATACTGGTAGTTTGCAACGCTGTTACATCGGAACAACTTACAAAATGGTCATTAGAACCATGAAGAAGTAGTTTGATGTATTTCATCTCGAGATATATGTCGTCAATGTCGAAAATTGGTCGTCCAGTTGCAAAGAGCATTGCAGAATTACTGTCATTACTTCCAGGAACAAACATACCTTTTGAGACCAAATTTGCATAGAAAACGAGCGTAAATCTCGAGTTAAGATACATTTCAGAACTGGATTCAGGGAACGCACTGTATGTTTTAACGATCCTTTGATTACAATTAAATTGGTCTAAAGTTTCCATCATTGTTTCATCGTGGAAAAATAAAACACCCCTGCCGTTGAATGGATATAACGGAATGTGTGTAGGTAGGGGGCAGGCCGATTCTATACACTTTATGCTGGACTCGCCCAGACTATCAGCCGTGTTTTTAAGAAGTTCCACCCGCATGTCGTTAGACGGTGCTTGGACGTGTTTTGCCATGCTTTCGTCTTTGTCAATCCCGGAACGTGAAGTGTCCAACGTTTCATTTCCATTTGTTAAAGCATTCTTTAACACACTTGGTGCCCTTACGGGGTTTGTGAAAGGACAGTCTTGACCCATTTTCATTGTGGCACATATCTTGTTTCCATCTTCTATGGCCTTGTAAAGACAATAAAACTTGTGTTGGTTGTATATATAGCATTGCAATCTAATCACAAAATAAGCAGCTTAGCACCGTCAAAAATAATGTTTTGAAAGGGTTGGCATGAAGAAAGAGCCATGTTTAGGGCTGTGCTTTGAGAGTAATAGTTATTTTACTTTGCCAGTCTCAAACTTTTAACGAGAGCTTTTACAATTCGGTTATAACTATTGAAGCTTTATTTATTGCTGGCATTATGTGTCTATCAATTAGATTCTTCTAACGTTTCTCTAGATATAAGGTCTTGAGTTCCATGCAATACTTAGAGAATTATCTTGTTAGAGTATTGCATTGAATTCTGGACCTGTTCCTATTGTTTACTTACGGCCTTTAAACTCTTTAGAATAATTACACTGCATCTTTTCGCTCTGTAGCAATCCTCAGTTGTGCCATACAAGGGTGAACGTTGTTCCGTTAACGAAAACATACGTTCTTTCCCCGGGTCCGGGGACTTGGCACTGCCTAATACACCACATATCATCATGTCACTGTTTCCTGGAAATATTATTGAACAAAAACCCATACATTTTACTTAAATAGTATCACTGATCCATCTGATTTGATTTTTGAAAAAGTACGATAACTATATTATGCCTTATGATTGCGATGGCCCAGAATTAAGGTATCCATTATGTGTGTCATACCAAGAGAACAATGAAAGGGTTGCATTCTTTACATAAATATATCAAGCTAAAAGCAAGAATGTTGCTAAAACTATTGAGATGTGCAGATTACACTGGAGTCTGTACTCACCTATTCAAATGGCTTGACTGGCAAGATGAATGGCGATGAGTTCAGACGAGCACGCTGTGTCTAAGGTTAGACAATTACCGTGTAGGTTATACACGTAGGACATACGTGCAGCCAGCACACTCGAGGATATTCTTACTGTAAGAACTCACCTGTTTGAATAGCCTGACTGGCAAGATGAATGGTGATGAGTGCAGACGAGCATGTTGTGTCTAAGGTTAGACAAGTACCGTGCAGGTTATACACGTAGGAAACCTGCAGCCAGCATACTCGAGGCTGTTCTTACTGTAAGTACTCACCTGTTCGAATTGCCTGACTGGTGAGATGAATGGCGATGAGTGCAGACGAGCACGCTGTGTCTAAGGTTAAACAAGTACCGTGTAGGTTATACATATAGGAAACACGTGCAGCCAACACAGTGGAGACTGTTCTTACTGTAAGTACTCACCTGCAAGAATGGCCTGACTGGCGAGATGAATGGCGATGAGTGCAGACGAGCACGCTGTGTCCTAGATTAGACAAGTACCGTGTAGGTTATACACGTAGGAAATCTACAGCCAGCATACTCGAGGCTGTTCTTACTGTAATTACTCAGCTGTTTGAATAGCCTGACTGGCGAGATGAATGGCGATGAGTGCAGACGAGCACGCTGTGTCTAAGGTTAGACAAGTGCCGTGTAGGTTATACACGTAGGAAATGCGTGCAGCCAGCACACTCGAGGCTGTTGTTACTGTAAGGAACTCACCTGTTTGAATGGCCTGACTGGCGAGATGAATGGCGATGAGTGCAGACGAGCACGCTGTGTCTAAGGTTAGACAAGTACCGTGCAGGTTATACACGTAGGAAATACGTGCGGCCAGCACACTCGAGGCTGTTCCAGTCGTTGTGTAGCCCCCTAGTTCTGTTAGATCGGAATTCGCCATAACTTTGTCCTCATCATTCATTGAGCCTAGAAACAATTAAGATATCCTTTTGTATACTCAGTTACGATTGGAAAAGAAGCCTCAGGAGGCAGGGTATCAAATATATTAAACAGAAAAAAGACACGTACATGAAAAGTTAATGTGCTCAAGAGAAAGATGCTCTTATTTAAATAGAACAATTATCCATATGTTTTGCGTAGAATCAAAAGGATCATTAATTAACAATTTGTCTACTTTTAACGTTAAGCTGTAAACGTTTTCATTTAGATATTTTTTTAATCAAGTTTAATGCATACACTCCACACATAATACACCAACACAGACACACGCATGTTCATTCCTTGGCGCACACAAGTGCACCCAAAGTTACGAAGGAACATATTTATTTTTCTTTTGTTACAAGAGGATCTATTTCATCTCTCAACGCACATACTTTTTATTTCATAAGGTGTCTTTTTTATATTAGCTTCCTATTTCCAATAGGATATCTGTTCAGTCTTAAGATTTAAATCTATATATCGATGTACAGGAAGCCATTACACTCTAGTATTCATTAAATAGATTAACAATTTACATCTATATCTTTGTTAAACCGCTTTGAACCTATTGTTTTAACATTTTCATAGATGAATTTCATTTTTAAGAGAATCCCCTGGCTGTCCTCTAACGCCTTTTACTTCAATTTGACGAGTCATATCATTTGGAAAAAAATGATGACCTTTCAGTTGACGATACAATACAGAAGAATAACTGATATAAACCTAAAAGTTCTTATCTCCGTCTACAGTTCAAGACTAGTTCTTTTTTTTCCATTCAAATTACAATCAGCATATATCTATAATGTAACAAACATCCGAAGCATTTGATTATTACCTATAATGACACCAGTGTTTGTTCCGTTGATCTGTTTCCGAGTAATCCCGCCGTCTTTCAGAGCCATGTGGACACACTCCAGAACGTAACGCTGTTGTGGGTCGATCCGACACGCTTCTACCTCGCCCAACACACGACGGGGCTCTATGTCGTTCCTGTAATTTAAAGGTGCTTGTTCACAAATAAGAAAATTTGAAAGTCAAAATAAAATGTCTTTGAAACAATGCAGTTGTGTACAAGTATTTGAAATTCAATTAAACGTAGTTAATGAACGCGCTTTTTAAACCAAGAAGCTCAATATCAAAACTGACCCCCAAAAGGAAGTTATTGCCTCACTCTATAGTTGTTAATAAAGATAAAAGGTTGACAGCGATATAGCTAAATTGTTGAAAGCAGCATAAACTTTCAAAAGATGAAACCCAGTATTGGTCATTTTCAAAACAATTATCCTTAACTTGTCTATTAACTGTAAGTCCTTTTTTATTTTCACGCGGAAATACCTTGTTATAATGTGCATATGAATGCCATGATTTGCATTGTGTCGCCCGTCGTACGTTTTTTTCAAAGTGATCGGCCAGCACACTTGCCATGAATGCATTATGTGTTATAAAGCTGTCTCAATAAGTACAAGGTCGTTTTTTAGTTTCACTTTTAAACCGACCTTTGCAATGAATGTGGTAAAATCGCTATTGTATGACGGTAGCAATGTACATTTAGAATGTCGAATCTTGACCATATAGTTCTCAAGTTGATCCCAAGTTTCTTTTTCAATATTGATTTAATTTCAATATTGAAATGTTCATAACAATTACACATGATTGGAGAGATAGTGTCTTTCGTTCATTTTGGTTTAAACTGTGCAATGAAAATGCTCAGTTCAGTGACAGTGGGCAAACATGTCAAATGTGTCTCATTAACAGTGCTAAATATGATATCGGCATTTATTAGAAATGATTCGGTTGTGTTTTATCCTTTTGACTTTTTCTCTTCATGTACCACGAAGGACCAATAAAGAGCAGAGTAGAGCTCGTCAAATAGAAAGAGATATACCCGCACAGTTACACGGACAAATAGTGGTCAAAGGAAAGAGCGTCGGCCTTAGGACACGAGGGAATCTCCTTTCGAACTTTTATTAATCCAAACTTCACTCGAGTACTGGTTGTGCAACATGGAAGTAAAATCGAGATCGGTTATTTTAAGTTGTAAAAGCTTGTCTCACAATCGGTGTAAAATAAATAACTTTAAACAAACAAGTTACACAGAAAATCATAATACACAAAAAAGCACAGATACAGAGAAAACCATACAGGCACTCAAGCACACATGCAAACGAATAGGCGTACAGACGGATACAGAGGCACATCTGTGGATCCGACCATATATGCACACAGACAGAATCACCGATGTACGGATACAGTAAAAATCTGTGTGAAACAGCCAGTGAAGGGCCATAGTGGCCGCTGTGCACAGACTGGCTGTTTTTCACAATATTGGCCCCCATCTTATGTATCTCTTACAAAGTAGTTGTACGAAATATGTACATGCATAAATAAATATATTTTAAGTTTTGCATTTTACTCCAGACTTTACTTTAAAAAAATATGATGTCAGATAAGTTTTAAAAAACAAATAAAGGGTAAGTGAAATAGGAACATAGACAAGTATACAGACATTCAAGCACACAAACAAACAAACAAACAAGCGAACAGTCGGATACATAGCCATATGTATTGATCATATAAACACTCATAATGCATCACTGACAAACAGACAGACAGACAGAGGCACATACACTGACATTATGACTTACATCTCTCTGTCACTGTAAATCTTGCCCGGCGCATTCTGGTCCTCGTCATAGAAGGCGCTGTTGTTCCATCTAGTGGCGGGAATTTCTTTCACGTGATTTTCACCGTTAATCAAAACTTCCCAGAACTCGTCAAGATTTTCCGTTCCGGGAAACCGGCATCCCGCACCAACGATTGCGATCTTGTCTTCCAACCCCATCGTTCGGTGATACGAGGAACAAAGCGTTTAAGATAACACGCTCATAGCGCGCTAGTTTGTATGCCACGATAATACTACCACCACAATCGGCTTTGGCCGAATTGGTTCAGTAAGAAAAGTGTCGCCCTTTTTATAAGGCCGATGTTTATATAGATAATCTTATTCACGCCTTCTTAGCAATAACTCATCTTCTATGACAAGTTATATGCCTGATGACAAACCCGTGTCTTCATTATAACACATATTACGTAAAGCACAGTATGTATATTTCTTGAAATGAGTAGTTCGAATGTGAATTTAATTCGCTCTCAACGTTGTTTAAGGTATGCAAGTGTGACAGTTTACATTCTAATTATTCAAGGCGGATCTTGACCGAAGATTCACTTTCATAGCCAGGAACTAGCTTGCCATTGGTAGTACCGAATCACTGCCCCCACCGCCACAACCCCATGTCGGTCAGATCTGCTTTCTTAAGCGGGCTCATTTAAAACGATTTAATTCAATATAAAGCTTTATTCTGGAAAAAGGCCACCACAGCATTTACCCCCATGGTCAATATAATTGATACAAATATGCTGTGGACAAACATTTTTATCACTCAGAAACTATAGGCAGAAAATAGTCATGTTAACTTCGAAATGGTTTTTGTACGCACTTAACTTGGGCTGAGTTATTTATCGACAAATGTTTCCCCTTCCACTGCACGTACTGTCAATGTTTTCAGCCTTTTGAAACACAAAATAATACAATAGAAAGAGAGGGGCTTGAGTAATCTTAATCTTGAAACTGAAATCCTGAGCGGGAGACGAGCCCTGTAGCGAAATAATAATTGATAGACACCTTGCTTGTGTTTTACTCTAACACGTCGGTCTATTACGAGAAAAAGTATTCAATCTCGTACCGATTTAGTTGCCCCGCAACGTTTTGATTCATTCTCGCTCATATTTGGACAGATTTACGAAATTTATCTATTTTATATCGATTGTAAAACAATACCTTACACCTTAGATTAATCACTCTCGATTCTGCTCCCTGGGTCATAACCTGTAACCGCGCAGAATGTGGATCAATGAAAGGTCTGCAGGGTGAATCCTCAATCACGGGGTTCAAACCCGCGACTTCCGCGTATCAGTAGGACGAGGCTCTATCCATGGATTACTGTCCTCCATGGAACCACTAGGATAACATTACACGTGTACTACACCAACACTGAATCTGTACAAATGTCACTCTATTTGTTTTCGATATAGATGGTGATTTTATTTAGACTAAAAGACGTAACGTCAAATGGTTAAGAGCCAAGCCGGCTGGAGCAAACATCTCTCTTCGTCATAGGGATTATGTAATACTGGATAGGTTTGCATTAAACTTATTGTTCCTTGTTGTTCTTACTTTGTTTGAAATGCATATCAATTGAATTAAATATACGTTTTTTGTAAAATTGTACAACGTAAAGATTTTTACCTGTTACAAAATTTAAAGGTATGCAACTTAAGTGACCTTAACAAGCCACGCTCTTCACTTTAAATGCAACCATCCGATGAATTCCAAGCGGAAATGTTTCATTAACGAAATGCGCTTTCTACGTTTTCCGTGATTTATTCAAATCTTTTGTTTTGTTTGTTTTTGACCCAGAAACATAAATAAATCCGAAGCATTTCCGTGACACATACAACAAAAGGCACATCTCTAAATGTCTGTATTTTTTGACACGATAATTGACCCATATTCGTATATCCGTGTCATGTTCGGTTAATAAAACTACGAAGAAAACCGTTACTTACATCTATAACGATGTTTGAAATATTGATTGAAAGTTTCACAAAAGAACTTCAACGAGAAGCTTTGATTTGTTTGAGAATAGCGAGTCTACAAAACAGATAATTTGGAGACTTATCACTGCACGACAAGATTGCATTGGAGTTGTCTTAATGAGTATTTCTGCGAGTTAGCAAGCTTAGTTTAAGAATCAGTAAGAGTAAGTTACTCTGTGTAACGATTATGACACATAGAATCACGAATATGAAGGTTTTGATAGCAATTCTACCGTATTCTCATTATTCCGTGTTAGTAAGTCGAAATAACAGCAAGATAAATAAGATGTTATTTCGACGTTCTGACTCGAAAAAACCAAAAACAAGTGACGTACACTGTGACTCAATGTTAATCAATCCTGTTTTGTGTACGCACGCGGGTACATTATTTATTAGTTAAAGTGAATCTGATTCGTCAACTTAATTGTGATAACGACCTAACTTTCTCGTTATTTCGAGTTAAAGAGTGGAAGTAACGACTTAGTTATCTCGTTATTTCGAGTTAGTTTGTCGAAATAACGACTTAATTATCTCATTAGTTCGACTTACTAAGTCGAAATAACGGGAAGAAAAAATTACGCATACATGTCATCTCTATGCCACCGTATTTACGTCATATAACAGAACAGAACAGAACAGAACAGAAGTTTATTTCATGACTTGAACACTTAAGGTTCATCGTCATTACAACATATACACATACATGAAATAATGGAATATATGTAAATACATACAAATGTACTTATAAACATACAAAAGTAATGCGAAAATAGTGCTTAATATGTAAACATCAGAGATAAAAGTATACAATATAGGACAAAAATGACTTAATTATTACATTTGACTTACGAAATTTGGGTATTAAGTTGGCTTATTCTCTTCTCATTGGCTAATTTGTAATAAATTCCTATGCCATTTAACGTGTTAATGTTTGAACAATTTAAAAGTTTTATAAGTTTAAACATACTAGGTTTTCTATAGTAAAACTGCCTAATATAGTTTTCTCATATCTTTATAAAACGGGCATATTAATATGAAGTGAAATTCATCTTCTATTTGGTCTAAATTACAAAGTGTACATTTTCTGTCATTTCTATCAATATTCCTATGTCTACCAGTTTCAATTAATAATTGATGAGCAGATATTCGCAGTTTTGCAACAGCGTTTCTGTATGTTGGTATGGTCATTTTTGTGATATATTCCGATATTTCAAATTCGATTTTCAGGTGTTTGTAGAGTGAAAGTGATGTTTTTGTGCTAATGTCAATATGCCAATCGTTTATATAGGAGTCTATTAATCTATTGCGTAAAACAGGTATAAAAGCATTTACATTCACTGATGATGGAAAAAGCCATATTTCATGAAATCCAGTCGACTGTAACAAACACTTTACTTTATCAAACCATGTATCACGATTTGTGTTGCTACTTGTGATCATATGTTCGATCGAAGCATGTAGAATACAATTATTGCCTTTTACAGTGTACAATTTTAAAAAATATTTGATAATTCTAATTTTGATATTGATTGAAAGTGGAAACCTTCCAAATTCACCATAAACAGCTGAGTTGCATGTAGATAACTTAACGTTTAACAAACGTTTTAAAAATTTACGTTGTATCCGTTCTAACAGCTCAGTCGTCAGGAACCCCCAGACCTCGCAAGAATAATAAATAATAGAAGCAACAAAAGAATCAAACAAATCAATCATAATCTTAATAGGTATATCTTTATGTTTTGTTATTGCAAACAAATTACCCATTGCTCGCATTGCTTTACTAGTTAATGTCTTAATAGCATTATGAAATATACCGTTACTACTAAAAACAATTCCAAGGTAATTGAAAGAGTCGACTTCTTCTATACAATGTCCATCGTATACAAATGATTCTAGTTGCTGTGATTTACGCCCTTTTTTAAAAACTACTATTTTTGTCTTTTCTACATTAACCGTTAATTTCCATTGCTTACAATATTTTTCGAATGCTGTTATTAAACGTTGGAGACCATGCGCGCTTTCGGAAATCAAAACCGAGTCGTCTGCAAAAAGTATTAAGTAAATCGATAACTGACCAATTGTAAAACAATCTGTAGTATTTTCTTATAAAAACATCTCAATGTCGTTAACAAAGAGAGAAAACATGATCGGTGACAACGACTCACCCTGCAACAAGCCCACATCACAGTCGTAGACATCAGAAAGCTTATCTAAGTGCTTCACACACAACTTAACCTCGTCATATAATGAACGAATAACAGCGAACAGCTTTCCCGTTACCCCATGCTTTATCAGTTTAAACCATAGACCATTTCGATAAATAGAATCAAAACATTTTTGAAGGTCTATAAAACAGCAATATAATTTGTTTTTGTCACAGAATTGTTTCTGAATAAAAGAGTTAAGTAAAAATATGGCATCTACCGTTCCATAGTTTGATTTAAAACCAAACTGTGCATCGCTGATAGTTTCATATTTAACAGCCCATGATTTAAGGCGTTCATTGAGTAGAGCAGTGAATAGTTTTGAAAAACAACTAGTGAGGGTTATTCCTCTATAATTATTTGGGTCAGAGTGATCTCCCTTTTTATGGATAGGTATAATAACGCCACTTGACCATGATCGTGGGAATTTCTTTTTTTCAAGTATATAATTAAAAAGAATATGTAAGGGCTTATCAAGAAAGTCTATACTCTCTTTAAAGTATTCATAAATAATGCTGTCAGTTGAGCATGCTTTGTTGGTATTTAATTTATTGATGCATGATCTTATTTCTGAAATTGTAACAGGTGAATCTAATTCATCGAACATACATCCACATTTATTTTCACTATCAAATTTGTTTAAAAAATCAATACATTCCTCACTTTCGGTGAAGGTATTATTTGCAGACAAGTCTTTAAAATGTTTATAAAAAGCCGAGAGATTTATGTCGCTATTTTCTGGTTCATATTTATTTTGTTTGAATAGTTTCCAAAAATCTCTTGGCTTTTTATTCTTCAACAAAGCAAGTTCAGCTGCCATCTTTTTATTATAATTTCTTTTTGCTATCTTACAGCAATATTTATAATCCCTTTTCTTTGAGTGGAAATCTGCTCTTGTTTAATTAGTTTTCAATGTTTTCTGAAACGTTAAAATATGTTTTATCAAGTTTAAACCATTGAACACAATCGATATCGTTTTTCACTAGTTTTACCCCACGGGCTAAAGCATTTTTAACATAGAGAAGGATACCGCCACTGTTTCTCTTAGCCTTTTTGTGTTGTAGTTTTCTAAAAGAGTGAAATAGTTCATATCCTGAGAGACCTAATTTCGATGATCTATTTGTCCATGTTTCGCTGAGGAAAATCAAATCATAATCGCATAACGAGTCAGTTATGCTATGCGACGTGTCAGGCTGCTTTACGGTCAAGTCAGCGATATTGTGAGGCAAGTTAATAACTATAAAAGTACGAGTTATTAACGTTTTGTTTTTCAACGGGCTGACTTTGTTTGGTTACGAGTCAGTAACGCTTTCTAGCGAATCTGCATTTTTCTATAATAGATAAGATGTGTTTAATTAGTCTCCAGCAAATCTGCTGGATGTAGATTATCTTGATGTTACCATAACGGAAACCTAGTCTTCAATAAAGAGATTACCCAGATAGATTATGTGTGGAGGGTCGACCGATAATAATATTTATGTGTTTTATATGAAAGAATTTGTTAACCATAAAATGCATCGTAAAAGAACTGATAATGATTGTTCTGGATCAAGTTCAAGTCACCAGGAAGAAGATAATTTGCTCTTATGTACACTTTGCCCGATTCCCACATTGCTTTCAAACTTTTAATTTAGCATACTTGTAAAATCCTGAGCATGTCTCTTAAACCTTTACCAATCGCCAAATGTTTGACTGTCCCAAACTGAAAGAGTTTGCAGACGACAAAGTGTGATGAAATTGAAAAATAATCTTCTGATGGGACAGAAAAAATGTGGGGAAAATGAGAAATTGCTTATTTGAAGAAATTTCTCCTTTTCCCACCATGTTTTCCAGAGTCGTCTGCAACAAACTGATCAAATGTCTTTATTGTTTGGTAATGGGCTAAATGACTGCTAGAAGACCGCTTAAAAGCAACCTCTTTTGCAAAATTGCCTAAACAGATTTATAATTTATAGCACAAGGCTGTGGATTGGCGCCGCTCTGTCGTACATACATTTTGTGAAAAGTGTGACGAAAAACCTGTGGAGCTAGACAATTCGAAAGGGCGATTTATGATGAAGTCAACACGTTTGACTATTTCAATTCATATGTTTTTCTATAATTTATTCTTTAACATATTCAGATATATTCTTTGTTTTACCACTCTGAAATGATATCAATATTATACTGTTTAACATGCAGAAGGGATGCAAAACCAGACATGATTCGAAACTGAAGAAAAATAGAAAATATTAATTTGTGTGTTGAAGTAACTAAGATGGAGGATCTCAACAGAAAGGTAAAGGTGTTACAAAAATTAGAAAAGGACCGCAAATGGGTCTTAGTGGACGAACAAGAGAATAAAACTGTAGAGTGTATAGTAAATTGTAAATAATTTGCAGCGAAACAGGAGGAAACAAGTTAAAACTAGACCCAGAAAAAAGATACGCTTTCTCATTTAGCCCCATTACACCAGTTGATTAATATGTTACGTCACTCACTGCAATTCGCTGTAAACATAAATTTTAAAATGTTATAGAAAACTTTAACGATGTGAGAAAATTTTGTAGCACGAATAATGCTATTAAGCAGAATTTCAAATATGTAACACGATATATCATTCTTTGTAAATTTCAACTAGACATCAGACGTGAGGATTTCAATTTTTTTTTATGCTTTTCATATGTATTCATCTGTCGTTACCCTTGTTATGTTTGATTGTTTTGTGGTGAGAAAGCAGTCCAATATAATAATGTGTATTACTGGTAATTTGTTAAAAAAGATTCAACAACAACTCGTCTTTTTTGGCAAACCATTATGTTTCAAAGTTTCGGATAACATCTTAATCAGGAAAATAAATGCACTTAAAACCAACGAACGTGATGCCATATTAAACCTCGTTACTTTGCGGTAAATACAAGTAAATGTCAATAATAAATAATATTTTGAACAGTTTACTTCAATTTGTATAGTCGAACTCACGTTATCTCGATGCTTTTTTCTTGTTCCCCGCGACTTCGAGATAACGAGAGTTTACAGTTTAGTACTATTCGGATATAAATTACGGTAATTTCATAATAAAACATAACATAATATTACTACAAAAATATAAAAAGAAATATTTATTAACATTACTGATGATTAAACACAAGGCATAAAACATGATACACTAAGAAAATACAATCGTCTGAAATATTAAAGAAACCATCAACCAAACAATAGCATCATATAACTTTAATTTTATAAAGAAGATGTTAGCCTCATCTCCTAACCTACATATTCGCCAGACTAATTGGCATCTAAAGTAGGTCCTATTTTAAGCCGTTTTATTCATTATGTTCAAATTGCCTTATTGTGATAACAGTAAATTATAAATCAAAGAAGGCGCCGCCGGCATGATGACATGAGCGACGCTTTTCATGTCACATCTGAAAATTTAATTAAATCAAGGTCTTGACGGAATTATGTAGTTTACTCTTCACACTTGTAAAATGGAAGATGTTCTAAAAAACTCAATATCTTTCTCGAATAGTTCACTGGAGTTGCTTATCTTTTTTTTTAAGTGAAACGAAATAAACTTTTTGGTAGCTCAAAAACGATCTTTTCTTGATGACTAGTTCATGTAACCAATTAATCTGACTATGGCCACGTTTGTTTCTAAAGGGATGCAGACCTGCGATATATGTTAACCTTATTTATTTGTAAGACAGACAGTTCCTTGATTCATCATCGACACAGCTTCGGAATATACTTCATACATCCTTGATACATACTTGATATATCCTTGATACATACTTGATACATCCTTGATATATACATAATACGTCTTTGATTTATACTTAATATATTCTTGATATGCAATTGGCATACTCTTGATATATGATTCATACATCCTTAATACACCCCTGATACATCCGCGATATAACATTGAAACACTATTGAAACATCATTTGAACTACCTTGGTATAGACTTAATAAATCATTTATAAATCCTTTATACACCCTAATATATCCTTGATACACCCTGATACACCCTGATACATCCTTGATATATCTTTGATACAAATAAAATGTACACCCTTGATTAATCCTTCATATCCTTGATAAGTCCTTTGTTCAAACTTGACACATCTTTTACATACACTTGTTACACCATTGAAGCATCCTTGCTACATCCATGATATATACTTGATACTTCCATGATATATACTTGCTACATTCATGATATATACTTGATACATCTTTGATAAATACTCGATACATCTTTTACATACACTTGTTACACCATTGAAGCATCCTTGCTACATCCATGATATATACTTGATACATCCATGATATATACTTGATACATCCATGATATATACTTGCTACATCCATGATATATACTCGATACATCCATGATATATACTTGATACATCCATGATATATACTCGATACATCCATGATATATACTCGATACATCCATGGTATATACTTGATACATCTTTGATATATACTTGATACATCTTTGATATATACTTGATACATCCATGATATATACTTGATACATCCATGATATATACTTGATACATCCATGATATATACTCGATACATTCATGGTATATACTTGATACATCTTTTACATACACTTGTTACACCATTGAAGCATCCTTGATATATCCATGATACATACTTGATACATCCATGATATATACTTGATACATCCATGATATATACTTGATACATCTTTGATATATACTTGATACATCTTTGATATATACTTGATACATCCATGATATATACTTGATACATCTTTGATATATACTTGATACATCTTTGATATATACTGAATACATCCATGATGTATATTTGATACATCCATGATATATACTCGATACATCCATGATATATACTTGCTACATCCATGATATATACTTGATAGATACATGATATATACTTGATACATCGATGATATATACCTGATACATCCAGGATATATACTTGATACATCCATGATATATACTTGATACATCCATGATATATACGTGATACATCGATGATATATACTTGATACATCGATGATATATACTTGATACATCCATGGTATATACTTGATACATCCATTATACATACTTGATACATCCATGATATATACTTGATACATCCATGATATATACTTGATACATCTTTGATATATACTTGATACATCTTTGATATATACTTGATACATCCATGATATATACTTGACACATCTTTGATATATACTTGAAACATCTTTGATATATACTGAATACATCCATGATGTATATTTGATACATCCATGATATATACTCGATACGTCCATGATATATACTTGCTACATCCATGATATATACTTGATAGATAAATGATATATACTTGATACATCGATGATATATACCTGATACATCCAGGATATATACTTGATACATCCATGATATATACTTGATACATCCATGATATATACTTGATTCATCGATGATATATACTTGATACATCGATGATATATACTTGATACATCCATGGTATATACTTGATACATCCATGATATATACTCGATACATCCATGATATATACTTGATACATCCATGGTATATACTTGATACATCCATGGTATATACTTGATACATCAATGATATATACTTTCTACATCCATGATATATACTTGATACATCGATGATATATACTTTCTACATCCATGATATATACTTGCTACATCCAGGATATATACTTGATACATCGATGAAATATACTTGATACATCCATGATATATACTTGATATATCTTTGATATATACTGGATACATCGATGATATATACTTGCTACATCCATGATATATACTCGATACATCTTTGATATATATAATTGATACATCCATGATATATACTTGATACATCCATGATATATACTTGATACATCCATGATATATACTTGATACATCCATGATATATACTTGATACATCTTTTACATACACTTGTTACACCATTGAAGCATCCTTAATACATCCATGATATATACTTGATACATCCATGATATATACTCGATACATCCATGATATATACTTGATACATCTTTGATATATACTTGATACGTCCATGGTATATACTTGATACATCCATGATATATACTTGATACATCCATGATATATACTTGATACATCAATGATATATACTTGATACATCCATGATATATACTCGATACATCTTTGATATATACTTGATACGTCCATGATATATACTTGATACATCCATGATATATACTTGATACATCCATGATATATACTCGATACATCTTTGATATATATACTTGATACATCGATAATATATACTTGATACGTCCATGATATATACTTATTACATCCATGATATATACTTGATACATCCATGATATATACTCGATACATCTTTGATATATACTTGATACATCCATGATATATACTTGATACATCCATGATGTATACTTGATACATCCATGATATATACTTGATACATCCATGATAAATACTTGATACATCTTTTACATACACTTGTTACACCATTGAAGCATCCTTGATACATCCATGATATATACTTGATACATCCATGATATATACTCGATACATCTTTGATATATACTTGATACGTCCATGATATATACTTGATACATCCATGATATATACTTGATACATCCATGATATATACTTGATACATCCATGATATATACTCGATACATCTTTGATATATACTTGATACGTACATGATATATACTTGATACATCCATGATATATACTTGATACATCCATGATATATACTCGATACATCTTTGATATATACTTGATACGTCCATGATATATACTTGATACATCCATGATATATACTTGATACATCCATGATATATACTCGATACATCTTTGATATATATACTTGATACATCCATGATATACACTTGATACATCCATGATATATACTCGATACATCCATGATATATACTTGATACTTCCATGATATATACTTGATACATCCATGATATATACTCGATACATCTTTGATATATAATTGATACATTCATGATATATACTCGATACATCTTTGATATATACTCGATACATCTTTGATATATACTTGATACGTCCATGATATATACGTGATACATTCATGATATATACTCGATACATCTTTGATATATATACTTGATACATCCATGATATATACTTGATACATCCATGATATATACTTGATACATCCATGATATATACTTGATACATCTTTGATATATATAATTGATACATCCATTTTATATACTTGATACATCCATGATATATACTTGCTACATCCATAATATATACTTGATACATCTTTGATATATACTCGATACATCTTTTACATACACTTGTTACACCATTGAAGCATCCTTGCTACATCCATGATATATACTTGATACATCCATGAAATATACTTGATACATCCATGATATATACTTGGTACATCCATGATATATAGTTGATACATCCATGATATATACTTGATACATCTTTTACATACACTTGTTACACCATTGAAGCATCCTTGGTACATCCATGATATATACTTGACACATCCATGATATATACTCGATACATCCATGATATATACTCGATACATCCATGATATATACTTGACACATCCATGATATATACTCGATACATCCATGATATATACTCGATACATCCATGATATATACTTGATACATCCATGATATATACTCGATACATCCATGATATATACTTGATACATCTTTGATATATACTTGATACGTCCATGGTATATACTTGATACATCCATGATATATACTTGATACATCCATGATATATACTTGATACATCAATGATATATACTTGATACATCCATGATATATACTCGATACATCTTTGATATATACTTGATACGTCCATGATATATACTTGATACATCCATGATATATACTTGATACATCCATGATATATACTCGATACATCTTTGATATATACTTGATACGTCCATGATATATACTTGATACATCCATGATATATACTTGATACATCCATGATATATACTCGATACATCTTTGATATATATACTTCATACATCGATGATATATACTTGATACATCCATGATATATACTTGCTACATCCATGATATATACTTGATATATCCATGATATATACTCGATACATCTTTGATATATACTTGATACATCCATGATATATACTTGATACATCCATGATGTATACTTGATACATCCATGATATATACTTGATACATCCATGATAAATACTTGATACATCTTTTACATACATTTGTTACACCATTGAAGCATCCTTGATACATCCATGATATATACTTGATACATCCATGATATATACTCGATACATCTTTGATATATACTTGATACGTCCATGATATATACTTGATACATCCAGGATATATACTTGATACATCCATGATATATACTTGATACATCCATGATATATACTCGATACATCTTTGATATATACTTGATACGTACATGATATATACTTGATACATCCATGATATATACTTGATACATCCATGATATATACTCGATACATCTTTGATATATACTTGATACGTCCTTGATATATACTTGATACATCCATGATATATACTTGATACATCCATGATATATACTTGATACATCCATGATATATACTTGATACATTCATGATATATACTCGATACATCTTTGATATATAATTGATACATTCATGATATATACTCGATACATCTTTGATATATACTCGATACATCTTTGATATATACTTGATACGTCCATGATATATACGTGATACATTCATGATATATACTCGATACATCTTTGATATATATACTTGATACATCCATGATATATACTTGATACATCCATGATATATACTTGATACATCCATGATATATACTCGATACATCTTTGATATATATACTTGATACATCCAGGATATATACTTGATACATCTTTGATATATATACTTGATACATCCATGATATATACTTGATACATCCATGATATATACTTGCTACATCCATAATATATACTTGATACATCTTTGATATATACTCGATACATCTTTTACATACACTTGTTACACCATTGAAGCATCCTTGCTACATCCATGATATATACTTGATACATCCATGATATATACTTGATACATCCATGATATATACTTGATACATCTTTGATATACACTTGATACGTCCATGATATATACTTGATACATCCATGATATATACTTGATACATCCATGATATATACTTGATACATCTTTTACATACATTTGTTACACCATTGAAGCATCCTTGATACATCCATGATACATACTTGATACATCCATGATATATACTTGATACATCAAGGATATATACATGATACATCCATGATATATATTTGATACATCCATGACACATACTTAATACATCCATGATATATACTTGATACATCCAGGATATATACTTGATACATCTTTTACATACATTTGTTACACCATTGAAGCATCCTTGATACATCAATGATATATACTTGATACATCCATGATATATAGTTGATACATCCATGATATATACTTGATACATCCATGATAAATACTTGATACATCCATGATATATACTTGATACATCCATGATATATACTTGATACATCTTTGATATATACTCGATACATCCATGATATATACTCGATACATTCATGGTATATACTTGATACATCCATGATATATACTTGCTACATCCATGATATATACTTGATACATCCATGATATATAGTTGATACATCCATGATATATACTTGATACATCTTTGATATACACTTGATACATCTTTGATATATACTTGATACATCCATGATATATACTTGATACATCCATGATATATACTTGATACATCCATGATATATACTTGATACATCCATGATATATACTTGATACATCCATGATATATACTTGATACATCCATGATATATACTTGATACATCCATGATATATACTTGATACATCCATGATATATACTTGATTCATCTTTGATATATACTCGATACATCCATGATATATACTCGATACATCCTTGATATATATTTGATATATCCATGATATATACTTGATACAATTTTTACATACATTTGTTACACCATTGAAGCATCCTTGATACATCGAAGATATATACTTGATACATCGATGATATATACTTGATACATCCATGATATATACTTGATACATCCATGATATATACTTGATACATCTTTGATATATACTCGATACATCCATGATATATACTCGATACATCCATGGTATATACTTGATACATCCATGATATATACTTGATACATCTTTGATATATACTTGATACATCTTTGATATATACTTGATACATCCATGATATATACTTGATACATCCATTATATATACTTGATACATCCATGATATATACTCGATACATCTTTGATATACACTTGATACGTCCATGATATATACTTGATACATCCATGATATATACTTGATACATCCATGATATATACTTGATACATCTTTGATATACACTTGATACATCTTTGATATATACTTGCTACATCCATGATATATACTTGATACATCCATGATATATACTTGATACATCCATGATATATACTTGCTACATCCATGATATATACTTGATACATCCATGATATATACTCGATACATCCATGATATATTCTCGATACATCCATGATATATACTTGATACATCTTTTACATACATTTGTTACACCATTGAAGCATCCTTGATACATCGATGATATATACTTGATACATCGATGATATA
This sequence comes from Cerastoderma edule, assembly GCA_947846245.1. Taxonomy (NCBI): domain Eukaryota; kingdom Metazoa; phylum Mollusca; class Bivalvia; order Cardiida; family Cardiidae; genus Cerastoderma; species Cerastoderma edule. The sequence goes on along the minus strand of OX401416.1, from coordinate 27,742,630 downwards.
TACTTAATACATCCATGATATATACTTGATACATCCATGATATATACTTGATACATCTTTGATATATACTCGATACATTTATGATATATATTCGATACATACATGGTATATACTTGATACATTAATGATACATACTTGCTACATCCATGATATATACTTGATACATCCAGGTTATATACTTGATACATCCATGATATATACTTGATACATCCATGATATATATTTGATACATCCATGATATATACTCGACACATCCATGATATATACTTGATACATTCATGATATATACTTGATACATCCATGATATATACTTGATACATCTTTGATATATACTCGATACATATTTCATATATACTTGATACATCCATGATAATACTTGATACATCCATGATATATACTCGATACATCTTTGATATACACTTGATACGTCCATGATATATACTTGATACATCCATGATATATACTTGATACATCCATGATATATACATGATACATCCATGATATATACTTGATACATCTTTTACATACATTTGTTACACCATTGAAGCATCCTTGATACATCCATGACACATACTTGATACATCCATGATATATACTTGATACATCAAGGATATATACTTGATATATCCATGATATATATTTGATACATCCATGACACATACTTGATACATCCATGATATATACTTGATACATCCAGGATATATACTTGATACATCTTTTACATACATTTGTTTCACCATTGAAGCATCCTTGATACATCCATGATATATACTTGATACATCCATGATATATACTTGATACATCCTTGATATATACTTGATACATCCATGATATATACTTGATACATCCATGATATATACTTGATACATCCATGATATATACTTGATACATCTTTGATATATACTCGATACATCCATGATATATACTCTATACATTCATGGTATATACTTGATACATCCATGATATATACTTGCTACATCCATGATATATACTTGATACATCCATGATATATAGTTGATACATCCATGATATATACTTGATACATCCTTGATATATACTTGATACATCCATGATATATACTTGATACATCCATGATATATACTTGATACATCCATGATATATATGATACATCTTTGATATATACTGATACATCCATGATATATACTTGATACATCCATGATATATACTTGATACATCCATGATACTTGATACATCCATGATATATACTTGATACATCCATGATATATACTTGATACATCCATGATATATAGTTGATACATCCATGATATATACTTGATACATCTTTGATATCCATGATATATACTTGATACATCCATGATATATACTTGATACATCCATGATATATACTTGATACATCCATGATATATACTTGATACATCTTTTACATACATTTGTTACACCATTGAAGCATCCTTGATACATCGAAGATATACACTTGATACATCGATGATATATACTTGATACATCCATGATATATACTTGATACATCCATGATATATACTTGATACATCTTTTATATATACTCGATACATCCATGATATATACTCGATACATCCATGGTATATACTTGATACATCAATGATATATACTTGCTACATCCATGATATATACTTGATACATCCAGGATATATATTTGATACATCCATGATATATACTTGATACATCCATGATATATATTTGATACATCCATGATATATACTCGATACATCCATGATATATACTTGATACATCCATGATATATACTTGATACATCTTTGATATATACTTGATACATCTTTGATATATACTTGATACATCCATGATATATACTTGATACATCCATTATATATACTTGATACATCGATGATATATACTTGATACATCTTTGATATATACTTGATACATCTTTGAAATATACTTGATACATCCATGATATATACTTGATACATCCATAATATATTCTTGATACATCCATGATATATACTTGATACATCCATGATATATACTTGATACATCGATGATATACACTTGATGCATCCATGATATATACTCGATACATCCATGATATATACTTGATTCATCCATGATATATACTTGATACATCTTTGATATATACTTGATACATCTTTGTTATATACTTGATACATCCATGACATATACTTGATACATCCATGATATATACTTGATACATCCATGATATATACTTGATACATCCATGATATATACTCAATACATCCATGGTATATACTTGATACATCCATGATATTTACTTGCTACATCCATGACACATACTTGATACATCCATGATATATACTTGATACATCAAAGATATATACTTGACACATCCATGATATATATTTGATACATCCATGATATATACTTGATACATCTTTGATATATACTCGATACATCCATGATATATACTCTATACATTCATGGTATATACTTGATACATCCATGATATATACTTGATACATCCATTATATATACTTGATACATCGATGATATATACTTGATACATCTTTGATATATACTTGATACATCTTTGAAATATACTTGATACATCCATGATATATACTTGATACATCCATAATATATTCTTGATACATCCATGATATATACTTGATACATCCATGATATATACTTGATACATCGATGATATACACTTGATGCATCCATGATATATACTCGATACATCCATGATATATACTTGATTCATCCATGATATATACTTGATACATCTTTGATATATACTTGATACATCTTTGTTATATACTTGATACATCCATGACATATACTTGATACATCCATGATATATACTTGATACATCCATGATATATACTTGATACATCCATGATATATACTTGATACATCCATGATATATACTCAATACATCCATGGTATATACTTGATACATCCATAATATTTACTTGCTACATCCATGACACATACTTGATACATCCATGATATATACTTGATACATCAAAGATATATACTTGACACATCCATGATATATATTTGATACATCCATGATATATACTTGATACATCTTTGATATATACTCGATACATCCATGATATATACTCTATACATTCATGGTATATACTTGATACATCCATGATATATACTTGCTACATCCATGATATATACTTGATACATCCATGACACATACTTGATACATCGATGATATATACTTTATACATCCAGGATATATACTTGATACATCTTTGATATATACTCGATACATCCATGATATATACTCGATACATCCATGGTATATACTTGATACATCCATGATATATACTCGATACATCCATGATATATACTTGATACATCTTTTACATACATTTGTTACACCATTGAAGCATCCTTGATACATCCATGATATATACTTGACACATCCATGATATATACTTGATACATCTTTGATATATACTCGATACATCCATGATATATACTCGATATATTCATGGTATATACTTGATACATCCATAATATATACTTGCTACATCCATGATATATACTTGATACATCCATGATATATACTTGATACATCCATGATATATACTTGATACATCCATGATATATACTTGATACATCTTTGATATACACTTGATACATCTTTGTTATATACTTGCTACATCCATGATATATACTTGATACATCCATGATATATACTTGATACATCCATAAAATATATTCTTGCTACATCCATGATATATGCTTCATACATCCATCATATATACTCGATACATCCATGATATATACTCGATACATCCATGATATATACTTGATACATCTTTTACATACATTTGTTACACCATTGAAGCATCCTTGATACATCCATGATACATACTTGATACATCCATGATATATACTTGATACATCCATGATATATACCTGATACATCTTTTACATACACTTGTTACACCATTGAAGCATCCTTGATACATCCATGATACATACTTGATACATCCATGATATATACTTGATTCATCTTTGATATATACTTGATACATCCATGATATATACTTGATACATCCATGATATATACTCGATACATCTTTGATATATACTTGATACATCCATGATACATACTTGATACATCGATGATACATACTTGATACATCGATGATAAATACTTGATACATCCATGATATATACTTGATACATCTTTGATATATACTCGATACATCCATGATATATACTCGATACATCCATGGTATTTAATTGATACATCAATGATATATACTTGCTACATCCATGATATATACTTGATACATCCAGGATATATACTTGATACATCCATGATATATACTCGATACATCTTTGATATATACTTGATACATCCATGATATTTACTTGATACATCCATGATATATATTTGATACATCCATGATATATACTTGATACATCTTTTACATACATTTGTTACACCATTGAAGCATCCTTGATACATCCATGATATATACTTGATACATCCATGATATATACTTGATACATCTTTTACATACATTTGTTACACCATTGAAGCATCCTTGATACATCCATGATATATACTCGATACATCCATGATATATACTTGATACATCCATCATATATACCTGATACATCTTTTACATTCACTTGTTACACCATTGAGGCATCCTTGATACATCCATGATATATACTTGATACATCCATGATATATACTTGATACATCTTTGATATATAGTTGATACATCCATGATATATACTTGATTCATCTTTGATATATACTTGATACATCCATGATATATATTTGATACATCCATGATATATACTCGATACACCTTTTATATATACTTGATACATCCATGATACATACTTGATACATCCATGATATATACTTGATTCATCTTTGATATATACTTGATACATCCATGATATATACTTGATACATCCATGGTATATACTTGATACATCCATGATACATACTTGCTACATCCATGATATACACTCGATACATCTTTGATATACACTTGATACATCCATGATATATACTTGATACATCCATGATATATACTTGATACATCTTTGATATATACTTGATACATCCATGATATATACTTGATACATCCATGATATATACTTGATACATCTTTGATATATACTAGATACATCCTTGATATATCCTTGATACATCCATGATATATACTTGATACATCTTTTACATACACTTGTTACACCATTGAAGCATCCTTGATACATCCATGATATATACTTGATAAATCCATGATATATACTTGATACATCTTTTACATACACTTGTTACACCATTGAAGCATCCTTGATACATCCATGACACATACTTGATACATCCATGATATATACTTGATATATCCATGATATATACTTGATACATCTTTTACATACATTTGTTACACCATTGAAGCATCCTTGATACATCCATGATATATACTCGATACATCCATGATATATACTTTATACATCCTTGATATATACTTGATACGTCCATGATATATACTTGATACATCCATGATATATACTTGATACATCCATGATATATACTTGATACATCCATGATATATACTTGATACATCTTTTACATACATTTGTTACACCATTGAAGCATCCTTGATACATCCATGACACATACTTGATACATCCATGATATATACTTGATACATCCATGATATATACTTGATACATCTTTTACATACATTTGTTACACCATTGAAGCATCCTTGATACATCCATGACACATACTTGATACATCCATGATATATACTTGATACATCCATGATATATACTTGATACATCTTTTACATACATTTGTTACACCATTGAAGCATCCTTGATACATCCATGATATATACTGAATACGTCCATGATATATACTTTATACATCCATGATATATACTTGATACATCTTTTACATACACTTGTTACACCATTGAAGCATCCTTGATACATCCATAACACATACTTGATACATCAATGATATATACTTGATACATCTTTGATATATATACTTGATATATTCTTGATATACCTTTGATATATCCCTGATATATCCTTATATGTAATCCATCCTTGAAAGGTCATTGATAGATCATTGATATATCTTTGATACCCCTTAATAAATTCTTAATAAATCCCTGACATATCCTTGACCTTCCCTTGATAAATCCTTAGTTTATTCTTCATATATCTATTATATAAACAAACTGGACATCTTCGATCCATCCATAATATCTTTGATACGTCCTTGATTTATTCAATATTTCATTGATACATCTAGGTCAAACTAGGTCATTCGACATTGCTAGCGCCCTTGTTGCAACGCTCTCTTTTATGGAATTCCATAAACGACAGCCTACTGCCAACTGTCTTACCAAAGATCGATGAGCAGCGAATAACTCTGAGGCATTCCGAATGCAACAGTTGACAGTAGACAGTAGACAGTTGGCACCGGACAGTTACTACTTTCAAAATAAAACCACCAACAGATACAACGTAATGATTCGTCTTTATGGGTTTAAATTGACCGACTTTTGAAGAAAAAAATAAATTAACGTAACGGTTTTTCTATATGGTTTTTAAGATGTATTAAGTTTTCTAGAGCACCACGGCACTGTATAACTATTAACATGTACATGTATCTTCAGATTCCATGCCAGGTGTCGTGCAAGTGTTGTCGCAAGTGGTGGTCTATCTCGACTTTAACCATAAGAATACTGGGTAATTTTCTAGAAATAGATTTTCGCGTCGTCTGCTTGGCAAAACTTTCAATATCTGGTAAATGTTGATGAGGAACGATACTCAGAGAAACAAACATGTTATATCACAGCCCAGTCGCCAATTTACTGAATCAACCTGTTTGGATGAGCATGAAGTCGGTTCCAGCACCATAAGGGTTAGTTTGACTTCGATATATGGTTCATGTTTGATATAAAATATAGCTTGTCATAAAATGAAATACAGGGTTTCCCTTACTGTGGTTTTTCTTAACAAACAGTGGAATTTACTTCCAGCAAACATCCCTTTGTCGGTGTGTAAATTACCATTTAGACCTGTGTGGTCTATACATATTCATATTTATCTAGAAAAATGCATATGATTAATACATTGTTCTGTAAAAATTCTTCAGTCTTGATTCAATTACTTAACAATGTATTATACGAATACAAACTGAGATTGTATTGTAAGCATGCACCACTATTCAATCAAATATAGAAAAAGAATATAATATTTGAAAAGCTATGTTCAAACTTTTTATACAGGCGACAGCATTCAATATGCATTCCATAATCTATCTAGTTTTGATAGATACCAAGGTCGCTTAAATAACTAATTTCTAGACCAGCTTTTGAATTAATGTCCCCAAGAGACTTCATCATTATTCCAGTGTTGACTGCCATAGTAGTATATCCTACAAGTTCCCGTATGTCAGATTAATGTATCACATTCATTATGGGAAGTGTTATCTGCCTGCCTGTGCTGCCTGCCTACACTGGCTGTCTGCGCTGCCTGCCAGTACTGTCTGTCTTTGCTGCCTGTCTGTGCTGCCTGTCTGTTCTGTCTATCTGTATGTCTGTCTGCCTGCCTGCCTGTACTGCCTGCCTGCCAGTACTGCAGGCCTGTGCTGCCTGTCTGTGATGCCTGCCTGTTCTGTCTATCTGTCTGTCTGCCTGCCTGTACTGCCTGTCTGCGCTGCCTGCCAGTACTGCAGGCCTGCACTGCCTGTCTGTGCTGCCTGCATGTACTGTCTTTCTGTCTGCCTGCCTGCCTGTACTGTCTGTCTGTCTGTCTGTCTGTCTGTCTGTCTGTCTGTCTATCTGTCTGTTTCTCGCTGAACATACCTTTGCTCCTGCCTTTCTGTCTCTTTGTCTGACGACTCAATGTCTTTCCGTGTTTGTCTTTTCCATACAACAGTTGATTTATACAGCACGTGCCAATCCATGGCGTTGCCATGCACAGGGTTACTAATAAATACTGCGTTCCACAGCTTTTGTTTAATATCTGACATGTGTTCGTATCTCAATGACCGACTGCCTGGTTCTAGAAGATTCCTCTCTTAAACTATGTCCACGTCTGAATTCAGGCTGACGGGCCACGTATCATGCCAAGGCCGCGACACCGTTGTCACTGTATACGCTCACCCATTATTCTTTCATTTGTTTGCATCTTAATTTTCCCCTTATATCAGCACATATGTAAGACATGTGTAATAGACTGAAGAAACAATTGCGAAAAAAAGGAAATGTACAGAGCAAACTTCTGTCTTCGTTTTAGGAATGACCACTGATGCATTCCATATGAAAGGTTGCGCCGAACGAACCAGAGAATTATGAAAGATAAATTTGGGAATAATGACTTATCCGAACTTAGAATTACCGGCAAACATCGAACGTTGGCCAATTAAAAAGCTTTACCTACCACATAACCAAATCGATATATAATTGCAGTAATATCTTCCCCTTTCATTCTGTATAAATGGAATAGCGTTTCGACTTTCAGAATGCAGTTTTATATGACATTAGTGGTTTAGATCGTTGCAATATACGTAAAATAACGTTGGACTTCCATATGGCTTACGCACACAGAAAAAAAAGCTGAGATAAGAACAACAATGTAAAGATAATTTAGATAAATGAAGAATGGATCAAACTTTCGTTAAACACAGCAGTTAAACACAGCAAATCTTGCAGGCTTTCCTGCTTGTTCACAGAAGTCGAATTTGACTTCCAAATTTCCTCATATCTATGAACAAGCAACTCTGAATGGATTGTCTACATCAGTGGGTTTAGTTTTCCAATTTGAATACAATCTTCTATTATAAAAGAGAACATTTCTCAAAATGGATGTTTTGAACATTTCAATATGAATCATGTTATCAAATAGTGTCTGTGGTTGACAAGGAGAATTCAACAGAGACTAGCATAATTTTGAAACTGTCGTCTGTGAAAAGACATTAGCGTTGTTGCTATAAATCTTTTACATTCAGGAAAACACTCGTGTTGAAATGCTTTATAGCATTCAGACGGCCTTTGGTGACTTTAAATAGTCTTAATTACGGTAATTGGTTGGCGAAACTATTTACGCTAAAAATAAACACGTTTTAATTCCATTAAGTATTATGTGTATAATTTCTAGCTAATTCTTTCAAAGCATCTGGATGAAAAGGACATGGAATAAATCCTGTTTCGTTGGTTTATTTTCTAACATTGTTTTCTCTTAAAAATAGAGAATAATGGGTTAGCGACGTTAATGAGTTAAGTTTTTCGGGCAAGGAGGCGTAGGAATTATTCGGCTCACCCAATTAATACCGAAGCCGAGCCCGAAAAACTTAACCCATTAACATCACTAACCTATTATTCTGTTTATCCCGTTACATACATTTCGAACACCCAATTTTCAACGAAACAACAAAGAAAACAATTTTTATAAAACGCAAATGAGTTTACGTGAACAAACATGAATAGTAGTCACGAGACAAATAGTGATGTCATCGTCTGACGTCACACGATGAAAAATGACGTCACACGATATTCTCTGTCAATGGTAGAGCGGATAAATCTTGATAAGCCATATAGATAAGGGTGATCGAAAAGGTATGGTGGTATATATGATAAATGTCGTGAGAGTGTTAATTGTGGAGGATATAACATGTGTTTATTTTGTGTAAAAAAGTAATGAAACCGGAAATGTGTCTCTGTGACATAGATTTTCCTAATCTAAATATAGAATTGTTCTTAAGTGCAAAGAGGCTGCAAATAGTTCCGAGTTATACTTTCGATTTCTTCAAATTTAATGATCATCCAATGATGATTTTAACTTGAAACATTAGATGGACCAAAAAGTATCGTTTCACTTCATAGATTTTAACTCCGATGGGCCTTTCGAGGTCACCCTCTACGTCGCTTTTGCGTCGCTTGACGATATGCAAATGAAGGAGTCACGTGTCAACTAACCGTGAATCACTTAGTTTTCACGGCACCCCTTTTCACGTCACCTTTTGCACCAAGTAACAGGATAAACGGCATTTCAATGTTGTTTGGTTATTTTGAAAGCGATGTGTTTGTATGTCATTTAATATATTAACACGTCACACAAATGAGAATTTTTGAACACTGGCGCCGGATCCCATAATAATAGCCTATATCTATAAATAACACATGGTACGCAACGGCGAAAACACCTGCCCCCGCATCGGCAAGAATTTCTGTAAAAATATAAAGTTTTGCACAGTGTTTGCGACGACATTCGATTGAATATCCATTTAACTCAATGTTAATTATAAAATCATCTCGGGAAATTTGTAATTCGTGCTGAAAAGGGGCTTTTACCCCTGGAAATGATCGTGTTTACTATTTATTCTTGTGTACCATTCGAGTCGGACTTCCGGTGACCTCGAATTACCTTTTTGGAATGTTACGAGCAATCTGATTGGTTAAATATCGGCAGAAGTGCATAGTATTTATCCTAATTTCCCTTGGTTTGTAGGCGTCGTGTATGCTTCTTGTATGCGAAATGTCCTTCCTGACCTATCCTAAACACATTGTGACCCTTTGTTATAAAATTTACAGCTTCGTTTTGGGTTGTTGTAAACATCTCTGAAAGCATTCATCTGTCGAATACCGTTTGAAAGATCGCGGGAAACATCGCGCGAAAACATTCTTTTCTTAGTCCAATGAAATCGTCCGTTTCAAAAGAGCCTTGTTATGTTCGATAAAACCGGAAGTTGCAAACTAATCGCAGTCAACGCTGAAAATATCGCTCGTAAAACATCGATTTTCGTTGACATTTTTGCGGTTTTATTAGGAGTATGTATAATAAATAGCAAGGTAAACACATATTCAATCGAACTATGTCGCAAAAACTGTGCAAAAGTGATTATTAGTTGAGAAGTTTACGCCGACGCGGGGCAGGTGTTTCCGCCGTTGCGTAACATGTGTTATTTATAGATATAGGTTATTATTATGGGATCCGGCGCCAGTGTTTTTGAATGAACGCAACAGCAGGCGAAGACGAAAAAGAATTACTTCATCGAATCATTATAACTGAAGTATTGATTGTTCATTTGGAGCAATATATTCACATTTCATAAAAGGTTCGTAATATCTCTACGCAGGATGTTTAAATTGAATCATATCGAGTAAGGATAAATAATTAAGCAACTGCCAAGCGGATATCAAAACTTTCAAGGAAACTTTTTTATGTAAAACCAGGCCTAACTACTGTTGATTTACGTTTAATTGAATCAGCCTGGTTCCAGAATCACAAGACTTAAACAATTACTTAGTCAAATCGGAAAGAACCATTGGAACTATTTGAATTGATTGTTTAGTAGGAACAATTAATTCATCTAACACCAAAGGTTCTCTACATTTCTGCACAAGATGTGTTTAAAATTTCAAATGAATGATAATGGAGTAAGAAATAATAATTAGCAAGTGCCAAGAGAATGTCAAACCTTTCAGAAAGACTTGTTTTATAACATGACCTACCTTTGATGTACGCTCATTTGAATCGCCCTGGTTCCAAATGCCGACAGTTCTGAAGATAGAGCGGGTTTCTCTTCCCGAAAATAGCTAGGTGACCTAGATTTCGAACAAAACATATTCAGTCACATGACCACTTTTGACCAATGCAAAGACAGCATGTGCTTGTCATTAGAGTTCAAATATACTGTGCGACATTCAAATGGTGCTGGCGAGAGATTCAGACACCGCACATTTTCCCTGATTAAATTTATTATGTTAGTTATTGTTGGTTCTTATTGCAATCGTTTCGTCAAAACTGTTCTAGCGAATGCATAGACAAAGTATTTTGAAATACTGCCAGGCACAACTCTAACACATGGTTGCCTCTGATACGGTTTTCTGCTATCGTGATCCTTGTTAAACGTAATGCTTGGGGGTGAGCTCAAAACCGGACATGTCCTAAAAGCGGGATCACTAACAAGATTTAGAATAACCAAGATTTTTCAACAGATCGAGTTACCGAGATATCATTAAAAAGGCGGTTCGATATTTATTAGGTATTAGTATCGAACCGCCTTGTTAATGATATCTCGCTAACTTGATCTGAGGAAAAAAACCAATTCCTCCATACCGTTCCATTTAAATATAAGGATAAAGTATCTATTAAAATCTTAGAAAAGCAAAAACAAATGATAGTTACACGGAATATCAAACTGAATTTTCTATGCGTTATGCAGTGAAAACTAGTGTGACCAAAAAAGCATCCACCCAAACAAACAAATTTTCATTTTCACACAGTATTTAAGCTTCCACCACCAATATTCTTGTACGGCGGCTTCATTAATGCAAATGCTTGCGCGTGCGTACAGCGTTATTCTTCTCGACGCCGCGTCGTATTCAAACGTTTATGTATGCGCAATCGTAGAGTCTTAGTATGGGTGGCAGTTTCATTCTTTGCGTCGCCACTTCTTGTTCAAACGTGTATGTATACGCATGCGTAGTTTTTGTATCGGTGGCAGTTTCATTCTTTGCGACGCCACTTCTTGTTCAAACGTGTATGTATACGCATGCGTAGTTTTTGTATCGGTGGCAGTTTCATTCTTTGCGTCGCCACTTCTTGTTCAAACGTGTATGTATACGCATGCGTAGTTTTTGTATCGGTGGCAGTTTCATTCTTTGCGACGCCACTTCTTGTTCAAACGTGTATGTATACGCATGCGTAGTTTTTGTATCGGTGGCAGTTTCATTCTTTGCGACGCCACTTCTTGTTCAAACGTGTATGTATACGCATGCGTAGTTTTTGTATCGGTGGCAGTTTCATTCTTTGCCTCACCACTTCTTGTTCAAACATTTGTGTATGCGCATGCGTAGAGTCTTTGTATCAGTGGCAGTTTAATTCTTCGCATCGCCACTTCTTGTTCAAACGTTTGTGTATGCGCATGCGTAGAGTCTTTGTATCAGTGACAGTTTCATTCTTCGCGTCGCCACTTCTTGTTCAAACGTTTGTGTATGCGCATGCGTAGTCTTCGTATCCATGGCAGCTTCATTACTCGCCCGCAGAAGCGGGCGAGTACATTTGATACGCTTTACATTTAGGTCTATAGTAGGAGAATTTATTGCAAAATGCTGAAATGATATGCGTTTACGATGGTTATCTGTGTTGTTGACACATCTTAAAACAACTAAAATTGAATGGAGTTTTTTCGGTCAAAAAATATATTGAATTCCTCTGACTTAATGATATTGAAAGGAAAATCCAGTGGTGCGGGCGACTTGATGCATCAGCATTAACATTTTACTTGTTATTCTTGTCGCCGCTTCGTATTCAAACTTGTGTCGAGTTACTGTATCCTAGGCAGCGCCATTGTTCTCGTCGGCCACGTGGTCTCTAAATGTTCGTGTATGCGCATGCGTAGAATCATTTCAATCAAGGCAGCGCCATTCTTCTCGTCGCCACGTCGTAATTAGAGGTTGGTATTCGGCAACATTTATGTATACACCCAACATAAACATCTTGAAACGATAACAATAAATTTTTATCGAAATAACAAGACAGTAGCTGGGTATCAATACGAAAAAATCAGAATAAATTGTTTTTGGGAATCAGTGGTCATTTACAACCATCTGCAGTTTGCAATTTAAAGGTTAAAATATAGTGTAAAACAATTCAATAATCAAATATGGATTCCTTTTGCAACTGAGTTGAAAGTTCGACCAATCAACAAGAAACTTGTTTATCAAAGCAAAACGCAATACGTTCAATAAATATTTATCAATACAAGCTCAGTTTTGTTACATGTTGTAAGTATTTCAAATATCTAAATATGATAGTTACTTATACTTATAATCTTAAATCTAGGAATCTAAGACGTAGTGCAGTTATTGAAAGCTCACATTTACAGTAGTGTTAATCGTTTAGTATATTACTGATTCTGTGAAGCATAATATTTATTTAAGCTTAGGTTCGGATAAGTCCAGGTATGTTTCTCACCAAACAAATGTCCTTTAAAACTGGTTAGAGCATTTTCAAAAATCCAACCCCCCTAATTATAACCATCATTATTAGATATTTCATTCGAATTTATATGTTATATTCGATGGAGCGCTCTTTCTGGGATTTCATTTCAGCGTTCTAACCACTTACAACATTATTGTATTGTTCGGGTTATCAAATAATGCTAGAGCCTTCAAGAAAAGGAGATGACCATCTAACGGCACTCGCCTGTTATTGCTTTACCGTTTAAGTATGAAAATGATTTGAAAGTCATAACTAGTTCGACCTTGTATCAAAGTCTGCTACATTGACGATTGAAGTATTGTTGTATATGGTAATTTGACCTGGTGCCTTCCAAACTTCGCAAGTTCTAAGCTTCTTTCCTAACATGTGTGATAAGTATCATATCAACGCCAAGAGGAATTTTTTCCGTTCCATAGATTCTCAATACTATATTGTGTCCCAACAGCCGAGAACAGTGAACTAATCTATCTATGCATACAATATACTAGTTGGTCACAGAAAGGTTTAAGTTGCCCCTGTCGGCCAAAACGACATTTCTTTCAATCTTCCTGACAAAAGATCTGTCAAAAAGGATAAATAAAAAGATGATAACAGTTAAACCCTGAGTTGAAAAAAAAATTATACAATCATGACTACTTATGGTTATATAAAAGGTGTTTCCCATTCCCTCATAACATGTTTTGGGACTGTCCAGTTTCAAAAGATGCATCAGGCAGTCATGAATGAATTGTGCATAAATAAACCTTTTTTTCTATAGTTTATAAAATATAGTTTATAATATATCAGTGTGACAAAATGAGAAATTGCTCGGCAAAATCATTCCCGCTTCTGTCTAAAAGGCTTCGAACATTTCTCCCCCGACGTTACAGAACGCATTTTGCTTACGTAAGTTGATACAATATCAACCTCTCAACTAGTACGTTTGTGTCAAATGTACTATTAATGTCCGATGTTTTACAAATTTAGGAAGACACTGATTCTGGGGCATTTTGATGAGGTCATTCACCTTTACAAATGTCATTCATAACTTTGATAAGTCATGTCATGGCGTATCATTTGTTTATAGGAGCAAGCATCAACGTTATGACACTGTATAGCAAGCACTAACTTGACAAGTTGGAAGCTCGCTCAATGTAACTTGAAATGTCGTGAGACAATGACCCAAGTTCTGATTGGTAAATCATCGAACGCTACTCAATGGTTCTCTTTTTTCGTTAAGCTTTCTTGATTTCAATTGGGTAACGTTCTGGTCACTCTGTCGCATCAGTGATTACCTTAAGTAGAGTTGTATAACTTCGGTATGCGACGGATTTATTTCTAATAAATATAAAATGGCGAATTGGGTAACACATGTGGACAGAACCTTTTATCGCTCATTCTGAAGGCTCACGTTGCCAAACGTACACAATGCGGCTTTAGAAACATTTCGTTTAAAGGAGGCCTTACTCGCAACATGTTCCTGAAGACTGGTTCGTCAACGTGTCTCAATGTTTAACTTACTATTTATAAGCAATGGAATACGCATGTAAGTATTTCATGAATAGATGGTTACTTTTTCTTTCACCTGTGTCCTGTAAATAAAGTCCATATAAGGGAATGGGTGAAACTGACCCTGGGTTAACGTGTTTTATAACCATTGCTTTTTCGTACTTATACAACACCCAATTATATACATGTAAATGATATTGTCAGAATCACGTGATATATAGCAATGATAAAACTTGATGTTCCCACTCTCGGGCAAACTAGGTTTTAATGCTGAAAAAAGGTTATAAAATCCCAAAAGATTTGATGCGGAAAGTTAAGGGTCCTGCCTAAAGAGGTGGTTAAGATCGCAGAAATGCCCCTGGTTTTGTGGAAATGTCCCTCGAGAAACGCCAGAGCTCCCGCTTAAAAGCATACTAGTGCCCAGAAATACTGCAAAACTGGGTAATATGAGTTATAAATTATGATAGAATGTGTTGAAACATAGCAAAAAAACCCACAGGATTATGACAATTTAATGCCTGCAATAATTATCATCTATTTTTCTATTTTAAGTGTTATTTTCACACATTTGGTGCCCTCCAATTTAACTTCATTCTTTAAATTCGAGTAACATCTAAATCGCTAGAAGCACTCAAATTAAAAAAGTGGCGATCACCTGGTTTGAAAAACCACGTGAAACACATACAAGTACTGTCATATATCCGAAATTAACAATGTGAACATTCAAAATGCAATTCTGGTTTTATTGGTTCCGAACGTTTCTTGGCTGACCTCGTTTTATCGGTAATTGTAAACAAACCTTAAAGTATTCACTCTTTTAAAAGCATTATGTGAACGTGTTACAGGCTCAATTCCTCTGTAAAAAGAAATTTAAAGTAATTTTAAGTTAATTCTCAATTATTCTACAACTTTCACAATTTGAATATAAGTGAGCGCATGTATAGCGTTAATATTAGTCAAATCAAGAAAATTGTCACATGTAATGTATTGTTTTTGTTTTTTTTATGTTTTTCTCTCTCAAGTAACTCATGTATCTGTTTATACGTGTACAGTAGTTTCTCTTTATCTCGAACTTATGATTGTCGAACTCCTCTACCCGTCCCAAGTTATTTATTCTTTATTCCTATGTCTATATATTCCGAACATTTATACGTCGAACTCCTTCTTTGTCGAATATTTTCATGAGGCCCCCTTAAACTATGACGTATAGGGATTCCACTGTATGTTGTTTTACAGGAGCCTTTTTAGGTAATTCATCAACATTTAAAGAACACTTTTGATTCGAGTTCAAAAGCCCGAACAAGAAAACATACCAACTGCCGTTTAATTCTGGTTTAACATTGAATAGATGTATTTTAACATGCTAAAATTCTTGATGAAGTGAAATACAGACACATGAGAAAAGTTTTTATTTGTAGATTACCTCTAGAATGTGACTTTCCTGACCCATTTTCTCTTATAGTGCTGGAACCGATTTCATGCTTATGCAAACAGGTTAGACAAATATTGGCGACTGGCCTGTGATCTGACCTGTTTGATACTCTGATAATCTTTCCTCAACGAAATTAAGCTGACTATTAAGGTTTTTGAAAGAAGACGTCTCAAAAATCTATTTTTGAAAATTACCCAGCATTCTAAAAATTAATTCGACTCGTGGCGACGGTTGTCAATATTGCAGGATTGATCGGTAGAATATATACCCTGTCCGTATTTCACGGCTGGTGAACGCTTTATCGCACCGTGGTGTTGACGACGAAATCGGTTGTGCTTTTTTTCTGTTTTTTTTTTCAGACTAGAAATCAAAAGTCTAAAAACATGATTCAATCTTTATTGATTTCAACAGCCTGTAGGTAAAGTTTCAGTTAAATTCGTGGAATTGGCTGAGATTTCGTCATTTTTCCTGGCCGAAGGAATTCAAAAATACATCCTCCCGATACCCATTTCGCGAAACCAGTAAATCATTTGCCATTTTATGTCTAGGTAAATAGATGCCCTGATATAATGATACCCCAAACTATCAAGTGGTAAGTAAAATTTGCTGCACAATCGGTTTGTTTGGATAGATTATAGCAGTTTTAGCTAGTGGTGCGGTTGAGGACTTTGAATTGCATCGGCGAGGAAAAATTACAAAATCTAAGTCAATTCAAAGAGTTTAAACCTCAAACCTTACCTATAGGTGGCTGGATTCAATAAAGGTTGGATCATGTTTTTAGATTTTGGATTACTTGTCTGCAGAAAATAAAATCCGGAAGTAGCCCAACCGATTTTTCGTCGTCAGCACGTGGTTGTTCTGTAAACTGTTCGCATTACGTGTATTTGTAAAGTGTCCGAATATACATCGACCAGGGTGTCAATCAATCTCTGTGCAGGATCACTTCCCTTTGCTACGCTGAAGTACAGTATCACTCCCTCCTACAATCTGAACACATCGGGTTTATCCAATAGAAAACACCTCTGAAATAACAGGGATGACGCCATATTGTTTCCCGCGAGAATGGCGTCACTTTCTTTCGTTTCTAAAAATAGATCTTGAATGTAAAATCCAAAAAGTCGTTAAATTTGATTGAGGAAACAAGTATACATGTCAAAACAACAAGTTCGCCATTTGGTATGAGTTACTGATCAAAAGTGATTAAAAAGGATGTCCAACACTTCCATACACATTGAACTACTTAACGTGCACGCTTAGAAAATGTGTTAATTGGCGGATGCCGATTTACCCGAAAAATTGTAACCCTACACTTATATCCGAGGTGTATTTCACAGCTCACGGAAATACCCGAGTAGTTCCGATTGTCCCTCCTACCTAATGGAAAAGGCACCTATATACTGCAGATTGACACTCCTTCTACACAGATCACTGCGTGCGGAAATGGTGTCAATCTGCAATACACAAAACTAGATGGGGTCTCGTAGCATGACCCCCTGATTGAGTTAATCTAATTGTTAAGTTACGCAGAGTGATAGTTCCATTTTCTGGACCTTTGGAATATCCCGTTTGTCAAGCATAAAGTGACAATCATAAAAGAAATGTTTTAACAGAATATCGCTAACCAGACATAAGTTAAGAATTGTATTGTAACACACAATTTACTAAGATCAAACTTTCAATTTTGACTTTGAAAATTATAATTAAGGAGTAACATGTAAAATATCGAGCTACTGTTGGGTGTACCTTTATCTGAGCCTACCCAATACCATGATAGTCTATTTTTGTGTAATGCGACTTTCAACCTGTTTGCTTCAATCATATGGTAGTACTCGCTAGAACCGGGCCAATACTACCTTTTTTTTACCTGATGCTGCCCTCTAAGTTATTTAGAGTCTAGATAGTGAAATTTAAACGATATAGAAACCCCGTCAGTCGCTTTCGCTCCTTCCTTGGGGTTTCTATATCGTTGAAATTTCACGATCTTGCCTCTAACTAATACTTATTGTAAGAAGCGTCGGGGATTTCGTTACAAATCACGAAAGCAGCCAATAGTCTCACTATTAGGTGTCCTTTGACAAAACCGATTTTACACCCTCGTACTAGTAAGTTGTGGTTTGAAAGAGTGTAATATATTTAGAAAATCATAACCAAAACAAACAAAAAAGACCCAAACAAACATAAACATCAGTAAAATCATACTATTTAATATACGTGGTTAAACTTGACATTTGTCTAATTGTTTTTTTTTTCAAAACTTGATATTCAATTTTGCCTTAATTTTACCATGAATGCACATTTTTTGAAATAAAACGCTTAACATTTTACATGCTTTCGTCACACTCCAGTTAATGTGATGTCAATGACACGTGATGGGTGAGGCCGCGTGTTTGTTACGTCAACTTCATCAGGTCTCGATGTACTTTGCAAACATTTGACATAAACAGGTTAAAATACTTCTCAGACTTTTTTTTTATATTTATTCAAGGACCTGTCTTCTCTGTCTCTTTCTTAAACTTCCGCCGTGTCATTACGACGAGTATGTTTAATGAAGAATTATTTAGTTTTGGATAAGGTAAATACTATAGAGTAATAAATGTTTTTCGTAAAGGTTATGGTAAGCGTAAGATGCGTTAATGTTTTCTGACCGTAGGCTTTAACATGCTGACAACTCAACAATTTGAAGGTAGGAAAGTGATCGAATACTATAATGTATCCCAACGTTTAACTGAGGAAATAGCAGATTGAATGGCGATAGCATAGATGATTCATGCAAAGAAAAACTTACGGAAACATTAATCAGATGGTCGCTCTTCTCATTGGTTCAAAATTAAGAAACCAGTATAGCTGAAATTGCATGAAAGGAAGCTCCCCCGGCTAACTTGAATAATGCGTCCGGTCGTATGAAGCCTGATCGACAATTTGTCTGGCATCGTAAAATTACTGATATTCTGTTGACGCAATGCGAAAAGACAATAAAACTCACAAACAAGCAAACCATTGACACTTGATATGTTTTTAACATGCAATATCTCAGGAAGCTTTTGATGAAGTAGGTCTAGCTCAATATGAATACAAATATGGCTATTATACCTGGATTCTTTTCCAATGCAATCATGATTTGCGGTTCGCATTAAACTGTTTGCACCAAGAAAAACACATGGTTTAAGATATGAAAACACCGTTTTTGAAGATATTCCATGTGTGTTGCCACATAATGAAAGCTTTAATGACATCGTAGGCATCGTAAATATTATGATATATTATAATAAAAACACAATTTCAATATCTAAATTTGACCGTCTTTGAGAAATGTCCTAACGCCTTTACCTGTATATTATGTACAGTGCGTACTGATTTGAATTTATTTTACCACAATTGGTAATAATAACAGTTCCTTTGTCTAGGGAGGAAAGTGCATCTCTGTCTTTCTAACATTTTATCGATTTCTTTACATTGATTGTGTGATGTTCTTTGGTGATTCTTTCCGAAGATTGTGCCAGGTTCTTTGGTGATTCTTTACGAAGATTGCGCGATGTTCGTTGGTTATTCTTAACATTGAATGTGTAAGATTCTCTGGGGATTTCTTATGTAGATTGTGTCAGGTAATTTGATGATTCTTTCCGAAGATTGTGTAAGGTTCTCTGGTGATTCTATACTTCGATTGTGTAAGGTTATTTGATTATTATTTCCGAAGAATGTGTAGGATTCTTTGGTGATGTAGTTTGTATAAGTACTATTGAACTTTATTTAGATAATGTTATTACTTTTGTTGATCCTTTACTTAAATCGTATTAGTATCATTTTTGATATCTTGTTAAGATGGTGTTAGTGTTATTGTGAACCTTCACGTAGGTCATATAATGTATATTGGTGATTATGTATATATATATATATTGATCTAGTATTATTTGTGATATTAGATAGTGTAGGGTTTCTTGGTGGTACTCAATGTAAATAATAGTCTGTGGTATAGGAAAAGCCACATTGGGAATGACTAGACTTGCCATACAACACAAAGAAACTAAAACAAAGGCACCTGTAGATTTTATGCAATATGAAGGATGGAATATATTACCTTATCTTATTTTCTCATCTGCATAAATTCACCAATATTATACTGTAATGAATTATCTATTATTGTACATTTAGAGCATGATGCATACACGAAGCCATAGTGAGATAGTTTCAGTTGAATTGACTATCAACATACTGTTTTTTTGACCATGCACGGAACTCTGTCCAAGCATTGGCAGATATATATATATATATATATATATATATATATATATATATATATATATATATATATATATATATATATATATATATATATATATATATATATATATATATATATATATATATATATATATATATATATATAAATATTAATTTGAATGTTTGTGAAATATAAATTAATACTGCTTAAATGTGGCAACAAAAGTCTTTTCGAACAGAAGGTTGTATTTGCTCTGATTAATCGTTAATTTTCTTCCTACATAATAAACAAACAATTTTTTTTTAAAAAAAAGAACGTCTAGGCCCAAAACTACCAAAGGCAGCAAAACGGTGACAATCTAATAACAGGCATTAATGCTTTCAGGAAGAATGACAATGTTTTTGATTTCTGTAGACCGTGTCTCCTTTATACGACATTTACATAAAGGTTTACCGCATTCGTGGAACATGCAACATTGCTGAACTGTGTTCGTCTTTCTCCGACCACACTTATCAGACGGAAACTGATTTATGCATGTTTCCCTATTCAAGCAAAGAAGAAAAAAAACTTGAGAAGTCCTGACACATTCATCTTTCAAACCCAATACCTTTTCTTAAATCATTTTATTACACTTTAGAGAAAGACGCATAAAACAGTTTTGACAGAGAGAGAAATTGGTGTCTTATTAAAATCCTGAAGTAAGGTATTTATTTCATACTTCATTATTTTCAGCTCCTGTTTACTTTCAATCGGTTTAAGATACGAAGTTTCATGTGGGGTGACCTTATATAATTCATGTATTATCTATTTGTTAAAGACAGAATCTGTCCGGCATTTTAAAGTATTTTGGATGGCATGCTTCACTAAAAATAGTTTTTACCTACTACCAACACTTTTGTTGTATCAGAACTGGGTTAAAAAAACAAATCATAATATAAAAAAAAAGAACACGGTATAATTCCTATAGTCCGTCGATGCCTTTCACTTTAAATTAATTCTAATACATGTAGATTTTTGTTTTACATTAGATTGAAAGCCTTTGAAACCACGAATTGACGTTTTCATGCTTTGCTATTTGTTATAGCAACTTATCTTAGTCAGACTAGACCCTTATAATCATAATATGTTATTAAATAAATTCAGACGATTTGTCACATACATGATTTTATAATGCAAAATCTATGAACAGTTTTGTATATCAAGGCAAATGTATAGCAGTTGTTTTAAGTGGGCAGATTACATTAAGCAAATACAAAGTCGTGCACAATCCTTGCCATTAGTTCATGCAACAGGACCAACAAGCTCAACGTCCCCAGCTCTCCTTTTGCTTTATTTGTTAATTCATACCTTTATTTACAGAATGTAGGAGACTGTTAAAGAAATCACGGTATCATGAGCGAATGCTTAAACCAATTATTTTTCTTTCTTGTCATAAATGGTCTCGATCTACTTGAAAAGGAGTAAAGACTTGTTTCATATTTCAATGTTGTCGTCTGCAGCTGCTTTTTTTATCCTGGACCAATCACAGATCCCTGTTTACGTAAAGGGTTACAAGCGCATGCGCAATGTACACATTCAACATTGTCGCGACACGTAATACTATTCCTACTGAGATCCTTAAATAGGACAGAAATTATCAATTCAAATTTATAATCATATACTTTAATCCTACACTAACGTTTCCGACTGGTTTTAAATACTTTCGCCGAAAATGAATTAAACAAAAAAAAACATGATTAGAGCCAGCGACTATAATAAAGCGAACTCATACTTCCTTGTGTCATTGAACTGAATGGAAACCATAGAATCACTGTTCTCAATTGATTGTATTCTTTAAATTTGTATTGAAAGAACGTATTTTCGTTTAGATTATATATTTATCTGACTAAGCACCTTTTGATGAAAGTATGTGCATGTTCGTCCTTTATATAACGACCATGAGCGTTTGAACAAGATTATGGGTTGTACGGATATGGTAAATATTATTTTTCTTGGATAGGGGTATTACTGCAAGTCAGCAGTAATTTGTGGCGTACAAGCTGTCATCCTATCTTTGATTTTGGATCAACGTTGATGGCACCGATGTAAATGGTTTTATGTTAACAGAATTAGTTTTAAGATGAATAAAAGTCATCGTGATTTAGCCATAAACAAATGACCTATTCAATCGCACCTATTATTGTTTTATGCTTTGCCCCTAAATCAAGCGAGCAACCCTGAGCGTTTTTCGGATACAATTAGTCTAATGCACCATAGTTGCGAATAAATATGATCAAGTCTAATTCATAACGATAATGCGGTTAAATGAAATCATAATGGGATGAAGTGAAGGGACATAGATAACATACCATGGTGGTGAAGACTTACATCTTTTTATGTACTACAAGGACCCCACTTTGGTAGTCATGACTTCAATTTAAGTTTTGTCGTCTTCTTGCTGAAGGAAACAGTCCCCAACGGAGCACATACTAGCGTTAACCACGCTCATTTGACAGTGACGACAAATCCATGGTTCATTTATAGGAATAAAGATTTACGCCGCCTAGATCTGACAGTCAAAGCGCCAAAGTTGGCACACATGTGATTAGGTTAGAGAAGTCGACTTGGAACATGTCTAACAGCCCGCAGCGCGCTAGAGCACATCACATGTTTGCAGATTAGCAATATAATCTTACTGTGTCTGCAGTTAGGAAATGATACGTTTTAACAAAATAGCATTGAGACATGGCCTCTTGATTTTATTGCAAGTTCCTGCTAAATGATTCTGCCCTTTGCATTGCTGGTACCTTTTACCAGGCTGATTTATTTAAGTTCAATGAAATTGTTTAACATGTAACTACATATCAAAATATAGAAGGATGGCAATGGAAAATGCAGGATCACTTAAGCCCTCCGCGTTCTTTGTTGTTTTCGCTTTTCAGCTTTTTAATTTGATCTTGTAAAAGCACAACTAGTTTTTTCTTATTCCGACGACAGACTCATTCATGGAGGAAAATCCCACACTTTTTGCCCATACGTCAGGATGTCGCAATTACGGAAATCAGCCATGAAACTTTGAATCAATCACTATGTGATTTGAACACATTTGAAACCCATGGATTCAGGTTCTGTATTCTAAGGTTGCTAGGTCGCAGCAGCCCCATAGCTTGCCTTAACAAGATATGTATAACTCAATTGCAAACATTGATAGCAGGTTTTCTTTCTTTTGTTACACCAACCATCCAGTATTAGGTACAATAATTTTTACGTGAGGAAGACTTATTAATATGGGTATTCGTATAATGGCTCTGCAATATTTCTTAAGTACTCTCGCTAAATTTGCAGAAGTGTCCGTATCCATTGGAAGACTAATCAAAGCGTACGTTCTTAAAAGTTGCATTGTATAAATACTACACGTGTTAATCATCGTACGTGGTGCATTGTGACATCAAAAAGGAAACGACGATGACTAACCTAATCCAAGCTGCATTGCCTGCTCATATATACTGATAACTAGAATTGTAATACTCCTTGCTTTATCTGGTAACAAGCTTATTGTTATGACAGCTTTGGCAAAATCTTAGTTTGTCCATATACTGGTTAGTTTGACATTGTTTGGTAAAAATAACTTTTCCTTTAAGGCATTTGGACAAGCTCGGCAATGCAGACAATTGAATTTGCCACCTTTTGTTAAGGGATATTATATCGTAAAGATAAAGCCAATATGTTGTGCCTTACATACATGACATATATGCCGTAAGATATTCTCATGTATACCGTATTTGAAACAACCCATTGGTGTAATTTGGAGGCTAGAGAATAGCTGTAAAACAGCTAAGCTGACACACAAATGTGTTTCTTCAAAATCCCAACCATTTATCGAGGGTTAAGTGCAGACATAACAAGTCCCACCGAAACTTAAATGATATGGTATTTTGCTACGATCCCATTGTATTGTTTTTTCCCAAGGGACACTTAAAAGCAGTACAGAGGAGATAACTCAAACAAATAGTTAACATTGAAACAATTAATTTTTGTCCCCTGTCCACATTAAGATATGTGCTTTGAATGTCATTGTCATTGTTTAATATGTTGACATCTAATGTAAATAAGGTATAATCTTTTTTTTTTCTTTTCTTTTCAATGCCAACATAAGAGCATCCCATTTACAATTTTGGAAGTATCCCAATAGCCCACAGCATGTCGAACTTATGGCGTTTGCAGAGTATCCCGAAATGCATTACGGAGACAAATCTCTACCAAGAGTTCCAAACTCCTTTCAGCCACATAGTATAAAAGGATCAGAGAACTTTAGGTAGAGCTTGTACGAAGACACTAATGTGGTTTAAGGTCTAGCTCTTTAAAAAATACCGTAGAGTAGTGATATGGAAGGGAATAACGGACAACAGAGACACTAACACATTTTGCAAGCAGTTATTCGTCTAAAATACTTCAGAAACGTAACATGATATTTCCTTTATAAGATTCTATCTAATTGTCCTATATTCTAAATGACACAAACCAAAATTAATGTAACGGGCGTGAGAAAGACAACAAATTGAGACGTGTTCGTCTTATCTCCCTTTTATAGTACAAGACTACAAATAACTACATATGAAAAAATGAAGACATAATAACGTTTAGATCACACTCTTGGTGAGTTTTTAACCGTAAAATCATGATAACGACTTTCGTTTGCTTTGCTTACGTTATATTGAATCTTTGGCCTTCCCTCATTAAGGAAGGCTTCCGTATACGGCGTTGTTCAATTTTGAAACAGAGTACACTTGGAAATAATACCGTTTGAATGTTGCGCGGCATTTTCCATCGTCTACATCTTAACACAATTTACACAGATTTATGAGATGTATTCGGACACCTCTGTTAAGTTTTTTAGCGAATGATTTGTTATACAAGCCATTTTGTAATTAAAACTCAGACCTTGGTAATAAGTATGTTGCTTATCCCTCTTACTCATATGGGAATGAGCCGATGGTCCAAATTAAAAACAACAGCAGCCGACGAAGTGCAACGTGCCCAACTATCTTTAATCTATCGCAGTGGTTTTTAAAGCCAACTGCAAATCGCAGACACGAGACGACATTGCATGAGGGTAGGGGAAACAGTGTTTAATACCATCGTTTTAAACAGCCACCGACAAATGATGTAAAGGCACTTTTTTCACACAAGAGACAATTTTCAATTCAAATTAAGATGTCGATGAAACATGGCTTGTATTGCAGCATGTTTGATGAATTATAGCTACTGAACACAAAATATTTCCAGAATTTGTATCTACATATGCGAATGTACTTACGTTATGCGATCTGAATTTCGAAACTGCTGCAACGCTCATTGATCTGAATAAATTATTGTTAATTAAATACAGGCTCTAAATACTTTGATATGAACTTATTTTACTTCCAATGACAATTCTGCAGTACGTCCCATACAGGACACAGTACAGTTGCTACATTGTTACAAAGAAAAACAATTTCAATGTACAAAATTCCTCACATCAATAAACACGCAGCTTTAAGAAATCACTTTTTTTATCGCCCATCACTAATAGATTCTTTTAGGCAGATCATAACATGGTGTATTGTAGGATAGGTGTCACATCTATTCAATCGACTCAAGAGTTGTAAGGTTCTATATGGAAATGGTTAGATAATAAAAACCTGACAAGAAATTTCTTCTAGCTTCACTTTTCAGAGACAAAGCAATTGGCACGTATAAAGATCTTATTTAATGGCTATTGTTTATCTATTTCAATACCCTGATCTATCCAAAAGACACGTGAGTTTGGCAGTCTTCATAAAAATGGTTTATGTGTTTCATTTATACTGGCAGCACATGCCCTTTTTATACTGTAATGTTGTCTGACCTTCGACGTTACGATACACAGATATTGAAACTTCTGTTAGGATTATTATCCAAAATCTACATACACTGTAGCTACATTGATTTGAATGGTTTTTCCACTAATTTGCATAAAACATGTTCTCTTACGGCTGTTTACTGCTAGAAATATTTGAATTGATATAGTTAACTCTTTCGTGAGAATAAAAATCATTCAAATGTTCTACTTCTAGCTTATAAGTAAATGTGTGCAAATCATACGCTCAAATTTTCAGATGCTTACCAGGTGTTAAATGTAAGTCAATTTATCCCCTTACGTAATTCTTGAAATTTGTTTTAAACATCTATGATTGAAAGTCACATGTAATTGTGTTAACTGATCGCAGAGAGAAAACAAGGGACACAAATCTTAGTATGTTAAATCTAAACGCAATCGGAACTACTCGGGTATAAATATCCGTGAGCTGAGAATTACACTCAATAGTATACAGTCAAGTGGAGGGTTACGATTTTTCGGGTAAATCGCCCCCGGTATATAACACATTTCCAAAGCGTCTGCGTTAAGAAGTTCAATGTTTATGGAAGTGTTGGACATCCCTTTTAATCATTTTTTAACGGTAAGTCATACAAAATGGCGATTTTATAAGTTGTGACGCATATAGTTATTTCCTTGATCAAATTAAACGAGCTTTTAGAGTTCACATTTAAAATCTATTTTTGAAAACGAAAGTAAAGTGACTTCAGTCTCTCAAAATAGAAACAAAATGGCGGCGTCCATATTATTTCAGAGGCGTTTTCATTGGATAAACCCGATGCATTCAGATTGATTTAAACGGAGTTACCGCGATACCAGAGTGGACTCCTTTAAAAGCTCCAACCCAAGCCTCCACAATAATGATGGGAAAAAATAACTTTGCAATAGATTTGCATAATTATTTTATGCAAATAGGCATAAATCTTACATAAAGAGGCTTATTTTGGCACAATACCATTACCACAGCAAAATTATGTAACGCGGTAGGAAGACCTTTCCACTCCTCAAAGTGACTGCCCATTTCGAAAGGGAGGTCACTCTATTTTTTTTTTCAGATTGTGTGACGTCATGATCTGCCATATGACGTCATACAAATGCCAAAACATAATATGGCCGAAAATGTAAACAAAACACAAAATGTACACAGTTTTCGTTTTTGGTCTGATTTCTATACTTTTATCCAGTGTTTCCTTGAGAACTGATGAACCATCAAAGAGTAAGTAAATCATTTTGTTAGGAGGTTGTTGTTCATTCAGTTCAACGTATAATTTAACCCTCTACGAATACTTTCATACTTTCATAGTAATAAAAGACAAAAGCAGAAATGTACAATAGCAGAAATGCATTTGACATTATTTCGGATTGTGGTTTCATTGTTGCCTTTCATCGATATATAGATGATTTTCCTAAGGATATTTCCACCTTCGTTCTCTAAATATTGCCTTCTGATATCAAATGATTGTGATGTCGTTTTGAGAAAAGTGAAAGCCACACTTATCGGGGAGGTACCTTGAAAACATGGAACCTCTGCAAACTCGGTCAGCCTTAAAACTTCCGAAAAACTGAAGGACTGTTACACGGGTAAGGTTCGATATTAATCATTTCACTGTCTGAGTGTGTTCAAGTTGTATGTCATGGTTGAAAACATCTTATTTTCATTGGGGAGAAAGTTGTTGGTGAAAAAAAAACCACCATTTATCATGATCAAGAATGAAAGGTTTTGTCCGTCAGCAAACGTACGTCATTTGATCTTGATAAAACAATACCGATCAGAACTTGTATTGAAAATGACGTCCAAAAGAAAAGAATCACTCCTCACTTTGATGTCTTCTTATTAGTAGATCAATCAACTCAATAAAAGAGAAAATATTTACAAGATAGAAACATCATGCTCATTTGTCGAAATAAACACGGTATGATTTTAGTAGACCTCTTTTGTAGACCATGTCATAAATCTAATTGTTTTTTATTTGGTATTCCAGATGACGAAAACTACAACACTTTCGCAGAGGTTGAGCTAATACCCCTAGCAGGCGATGCCAACGGTGACACGATCATTAGAGATCCGGATGAACCATTCGGTAATGGAGTTGTTAATGATTGATATCAGTTACTTATGTTTGATAACAGTTATTTATGTTTGATAATAGTAACTAAAGTTTGATAACAGTAACTTATGTTTGATAACAGTTACTAATGTTTGATATCAGTTACTTATGTTTGATAACAATTACTAATGTTTGATAACAGTTATTTATGTTTGATAACAGTAACTAAAGTTTGATAACAGTAACTTATGTTTGATAACAGTTACTAATGTTTGATAGCAGTTACTAATGTTTGATAACTGTTATAAATATTTGATAACAGTTACTTATGTTTGATAACAGTTTCTAATGTTTGATATCAGTTACTTCTGTTTGATAACAGTTACTAATATTTGATATCAGTAACTGATGTTTGATATCAGTTACTAATGTTTGATAACAGTTAGTTATGTTTGATAACAGTTACTAATATTTGATATCAGTTACTGATGTTTGATATCAGTTACTAATATTTGATATCAGTTACTGATGTTTGATATCAGTTACTAATGTTTGATAACAGTTAGTTATGTTTGATAACAGTTACTAGACTTATATTGTTTGATAGTCATGATGTTGTTTAACTATTTGAAACAATTACTATTGATACTGATTACTCATTGTGGCACGTTAATGATTGTAACTGTTGTCGGATAGTCTTGCTGTGGTATAAATGATTGTTAACAGACACTGTTTTCTGCTAATCTTGCTGTGGTATAAATGATTGTTAACAGGCACTGTTTTCTGCTAATCTTGGTGTGGTATAAATGATTGTTAACAGACACTGTTTTCTGATAATCTTGGTGTGGTATAAATGATTGTTAACAGGCACTGTTTTCTGCTAATCTTGCTGTGGTATAAATGATTGTTAACAGGCACTGTTTTCTGATAATCTTGCTGTGGTATAAATGATTGTTTACAGGTACTGTTTTCTGCTAATCTTGCTGTGGTATAAATGATTGTTTACAGGCACTGTTTACTGCTAATCGTGCTGTGGTATAAATGATTGTTTACAGGCACTGTTTTCTGCTAATCCTGCTGTGGTATAAATGATTGTTAACAGGCACTGTTTTCTGCTAATCTTGCTGTGGTATAAATGATTGTTAACAGGCACTGTTTTCTGATAATCTTGCTGTGGTATAAATGATTGTTTACAGGCACTGTTTTCTGCTAATCTTGCTGTGGTATCAATGATTGTTTACAGGCACTGTTTTCTGCTAATATTGCTGTGGTATAAATGATTGTTAACCGGCACTGTTTTCTGCTAATCTTGCTGTGGTATAAATGATTGTTAACAGGCACTGTTTTCTGCCAATCTTGCTGTGGTATAAATGATTGTTTACAGGCACTGTTTTCTGATAATCTTGCTGTGGTATAAATGATTGTTTACAGACACTGTTTTCTGCTAATCTTGCTGTGGTATAAATGATTGTTTACAGACACTGTTTTCTGATAATCTTGCTGTGGTATAAATGATTGTTTACAGACACTGTTTTCTGATTATCTTGGTGTGGTATAAATGATTGTTAACAGGCACTGTTGTCTGATAGTCTTACTTACAACGCATGGTGGCATTTTAATGATTGTAAACATGCACTTTTGTCTGATAGTCTTGTCGTAGTAGTAATGATTGTTAACGCTAACAGGCACTGTCGTCTGATGGTCTTGTTGTGGTGTTTATTATTATAAACAGTCGCTTTTGTGTCTTGAGTTGGTGTTAATGATAGGTAATTGTTACTTTTGTCTGTCGGTTCTTTTGTTAAGTAATGTTAGAAAACATTTACGACTGTCTGATAGTAGTGAAAAGTACATCTAAAAAAGGATACAGAAAATATTCAATGAAATCATGTCAAGATGAGTTAGTTTGATAAAATTGTCTATGTATAATAAGATTCCTGATTCTTATTTTTTAGAAAACCTCCCAATCGTCCTCAGCCAAGCGAAGCCGGACATATCTTTTTTGAGAAAGCGCCGAAATGCCCGAGAGCAAGTCCATCCAGGTGTTTTACCGCAAAGTGAACACAGGAGCTCCCGTTCTATATCTGCAAGGATACGGACTGGTGAAGCAGATATCAGTACGTTAATCCATGAGTTAAAAAGTGGGTTCGAATCACGTGACGGTTATGGTTCGAAGGGGATTCGTGTCCGACGGTACAATAGCGGCACCCACTTGAGGGCTCGGAGAAACGGACAGAGAAGAAAGGTTAAACGAAAACGGAAGCGGAAACGACGACCGGGAGATGGAAACAGGGGACTTGTTGGTAATACAGTCTCTACGGACGGGGGAATGCAGCAACCTCAAGAAGTAAAAAGTAGTAAGCAGTGATAATTTTTGGCCCTTAAAATCTCATAAAATTTCCCAAAAACTCATTGCTTTCATTCATTTTAATCATTTTTCTATAGAAAAACCCATTGATTTTTAAAGTTTTGGTAAAAAAACTCATTGATTTAATTTAGAAAAAAATCACTGAGTAAGTACTAACGGTTAACCTAATTGCACCCGCCTACACTACAGTGTTTTGCGTCGCCGCTTTCCCGAGGAGATTCATATTTCATTTGGACTCTCCCGACTAACTACTGGAATGCTGACAGTTCTGCCCGGGTTAACCAGCCCTATTGGGTAGGAGAATACAATTTATTCCTCCATCGTTTTAAGTTGGGAATCGCAACATAAGCGAATTTATGAATATGCCATGTAAAGTCAATGGTTGAAAAAAGAATAAATATATTAACAACCTGAAACCCTGATAAATACATTTGTTTATAAAAATGTGCTATCATTTATTTAAAATTTGCTTGTTTTAAGCCACTTTAAATAGTTTTTCGAGTATATCGCGGCGATCAGTGCGATTTCTTTCTTTAGATAAATCGTATCAAAACAATATTCTCACTAAGCTACCTACTGTTTTCCCACACGATCTAAATGTTTAGTGATGACACTCGAAAGATTACGTGAATAAATTTGAAGGACTTCCCCAACAGCAGAATACATATAAATGTGTATTTGTGCTTTATCTTATACCAATTCGCCTTTGTTACGAACAATAACCAAAACATTTTTGACGTCATCATCGCAAATGGCATTCTGAATAAACCGATTTTATCCAATGAAAACTCAGCTCACGGGAATATCTGAGTAGTTTCGACTGGCGAAAAAGGTGATGCAAAACGTGATCCAAGCAGTCAGACCCTATATTGTCGCTGTAACTTTTAGTTCAGATCAATACAATTGATTTCTGCATGAGATCGACACCTGGCATATCCTTTTTTCTTTTTCTTTTGGTTATTTTGTATTAATTTTTTCGAGAGGTTAATTTGTCTAACAAATTCCGTTACTCACCTAACATTTCCCAGGCCCATTACCAAACATCAAATCTTCGACTGTCTCAAACTGAAAGAGTTTGCAGACGACATTTCCAAAATGTGATGAAATTGAAAAATAATCTTCTGATAGGGCAGAAAATATTGTGGGACAAGGATAAATTGCTTTTTTTCCTCTCCCCACTTTGTATCCAGTGTCGTCTGCAACAAACTGGTCAAATGTTGTTATTGTTTGGTAATGTGTTAAGATCTTGACTTCCCACAGACTTTGTCTATGTTTAACGACAAGATGCTATATTGACAGGCTGTGTTAGACCTCCCCATATTACAAATGGACATGTGGAATTGCCAACTAGTTTCTCGATTGGCTCCAAAATAGTTTACACATGCAAAGAGGGTTTCATACTCAAAGGAATATCGACGCATATATGCAAATCGGACGGCAGGTGGTCAGCAGGAAAACCAGCCTGTGTTAGAAATGGTATGTACGCAGTGTAAGGATCGCAATGCATGTGATTTTCTAATTGTGCTTCTGTTTTTTTTTTACCATTTTCTTACATCTATGCTGATGTTTTTGCCATCTTTGAGTATGAAATCGTCATAGTATTCATGGATGTTTACTTCAGCTCGACCAGACTTTGAATGCTTAGCTAAATTCTGGTTATAAATATCTCGATTTTATTAGACTTCCGAGTAAAAAGGATTAAGTTTTGTTTTCGAAAAAAAGAAAACCAATTAGGGCGTGGCTCAGTAAAGTCTACTCGAACGAGGAGCGGTAAGCAAAACAGGCAGACTAAAGTAAAGTTTCATATTTCAGTTCACGATAAATTGACAACGTATTCACAACTTCACGTGCATGATGATCTTCACAAAGTTATCTGTGAGGCTATCAACATAGTCGTGAGCGAAGATATTGCAAAAAACAAAAAAAACAAATAATAACCCGATTAATTCGAATTGAAATGCGCCTTATTATAAACAGAGACGACCTTTACATTTAGATACTCTAGCATTGGATGGTAATAAAAAGTAATCTCTGGTTCCTCGTACGGATTATCATTAACCGTACTTTTATCGAAGATAATGTTTATATATAGATACTCTAACATCGGATATTGACATCTAAGAAATAACTTGTTTTGCATTCGGATTGCCCAAAACTGTTTTATTATCGAAGAGGATAATTATATTGAGATACTCTAACATCAGTTATTGATATATAAGAAATAACTTGTTTTTTCGTTTTGATTACCTCCAAACCGTATTATAATCATAGAGACGTATACGTTAAGATACATATAGAAACTCTAGCGCCGGCTAGTAATATAATAGAAATCACTTTTCCTGCGTTTGGATCGCCAAGAACCGTATCATAATCACATTATGACATATATCCTTTTTATTTAGATACTCTTGCATCACATGGTGATATAAAAGAGCAGATAGATCGAGTGACAGATGATTTGACAGATGCCGGTGAGACGCCAGTCGGGAAGGCTTTACTGGTGGGGATCGTGACGCTGGTTTTGGTTCTGTTGTTGTTGACATGTCATTGTATCAAGGTATCGTCTACAAGGTGAGGTTCATTCGTCATTCAATATTTGGAATTGTACCATATAAATGGGATTTATTGGCGTTTTAAACAAGACTCGAGTTTTATCGAAAGGACTACTATAATATCGATGTTGCCTTGATTTCCACAGATAAAGATATTATATTTTATACTGGTTGCTTCGCAGTTAGAATTCTGAACCTCAAATTACGAGCTCCATATCAGCTGTGTATGTTCAAACCCCAGTGCTGGTAAAAATTCGACCAAAGCACATAGTGCCAACAGAGCAAAGTGACGTCCATGTGTTGTTAAATTTTCATTGATGATCCAATAATTGCAAGGACACAATCATCAAGAAGCACTGAATGTAGACACCGAAATCACAGTTTAATGTTTGTCATATATAAAATACTAGTGTATAACGTTTCTGAGCAATGTTAGGAAAAATGTTGGTTTACATTAGATCATTTTCTTTGACAAAGCGTAACGTTTCCAGAATTTGCGAGCGGCAGATACACCAGTATATTTCAATGTCATTTTTTTTTACATTTATCTTGCAAAGAACTAAACCGCCCAGACAGCTTATGTATTCTAGCTTTAAAAAGAACATTTTCAAATACAAACACACATTCCCTTTGTCTTGATACTGTTGATATTCTCTCTTGTGGTATGCTTGCCTTGAACTGACTTCGAACATTATTATTAAAAAAAAAAGGAGATGCCTTCAACACTCACTTGTTTTGATCACTCGAAGAGATAATAATTACATCCCTTGCTGATAATCGTCTGTTAAACTTAGACTGGTTCAAATGAAAAGCAACATCGAGCGACCTTTATAGTTTAAAGTATTAAACCTAATAACTGCTTGGTGATATTGGGAATAATACCGTTGCATGTCACTCAAAATGCAAATTTACATTAGTACGCTGAAAATCTACCATGTGAACTTCTTTGCTGTCCACAAATAAACCGCTCAATCCTTACTCTGGTTATAGACGTATGCTTCGAGATAAACACAAGGAAGTGGTCGACGAAGGTCTCGAACCCACACAAGACGTGCCGGGTTTGCTGAAAGTCAGCACCGCCCTCCTGAAGAAGTGCTTTTGTTGTGACTCTGGGTTACCGACATCGTTTAGGCCTCATAGCTCGCGAAGTCGCCTGAGTACAACGTCATTACGGGAGGGCAATGGTAATTCTTTGTTTTCTATATAAAACGTATAAACGTCTAGTCCGTGAGAGTTAGCGAGTTTCAATTGACTGAAAAAGTGTTTGTCCTAAGCCTAGTGGTTAGAGTTGTACATGTAAGAGTACAGAACTTCAAATATGGAGCCGGGCACCTCAACAAAACTGAAATAATGTTCGGGCTATGTGTAGCATTTTGTTTATTGTTCCATGTACGAGTAATCATAGTCTCGTACAAACTATTAGTATGTTGACCTTAGATGTAGAAGTCACTGTTGACTTGAGATCGATGCTCAATCATTGATACATTTTACCGCTTGTTAAGTAATACTATGTTGAACTCTTTCCACTTTCAAAATGTGAAATTATTCTTTTGTGTTCGTATCTCTGCTAAAACATAAAAAAGTATTCAGTTCTCAGGTAACCAACCTAGTTTGACCAAAATCTCGTCGTTGAATATACGACAAGTAAAGATGGCTCAAAAGAAATTTCTATTGTTGTAACGTGTACAAATTCAAAGGCTGTGTATCCTCGGTATATAACATGACTATTAAAGGCGCTTGTTATGAAGATTTTGGATTTTATTGGAGCTGCACAACAGCTGTACTCTAATATGACATGCACTGGAGAAAATTCATTGGAGGCAAAATTGGATCGTTTTTAATTCTTCACAGTGTAAAAACAGCGAATCAAGATATATGAGCGTACATGTATCTCAATCAAAAAGAGTGACAAAGGTTTTGAGAACTATCGCATATAATTTGTATATTCTCAGATAAATTGATGCTTTCTGAATTAAACATGCTTGTAATGGCTACAAAACAACAATACACAATGTGTATTCTTTCAACGACATTTGTTTTTTTGACCTTTAAGTTTCCTCTTCTGTGAATAAAACATTTAAGACATTATTCTTCTATCTTAGAGATGGAAAAAGTTGACTTTATGGTTGTCTTTAAATGATATAATAAAATCATCAACTCTTGGTGTTTTTAACATAATTAAATAATACCATCCTACACTGCATAAATCAGTGTTTTGTTGTATAACGTTTTATAACAGTTACTTTGACCTTCGTGTGTCTGAAGCTTAAACGAGACAATGGTAAGAAATCATGTCAAAAAGGTTTATCATATATCTGCTTTAAAATAGCACTAGGGCGGAGGTAGGTCACATATAGAGGTCATTAAAACTGATACACGAAATGGACGTAACCCCCATCATTTTAGTAAACCACTTAGGTCATATAGCTTTAAAGAAACAATAAATCATTCAAGTCTATGACAGCGTTGTTGTATTTATTTCGTCAAGTCCGCTAACATGAAGCGAAATATGACAGGTGTGATAGTTTAGGGAGTTACTGTCACTTAGAAATTCAAATCGGTTTTACTTTTTGATTAAATCTTTTTTTCTTTTTTTTGACAAACTCGAGTTACCTATCTCTATTATGGTTTGCTCAGGAAGCTCAATGAAATGGTGCAGCGAAAAGGAAATGTGTCAATTTTGAGCGATTTCTCTACCTTTCGGGTTGAAATGGATTGGGTTTTTTTTATTGCAAATTATTTGATTTTTTTTTCTGTGACTAAATTGTTAATATTTAATTAGATGGGTTTAGATTAGTCCATGGGTGAAAGTGTTCAGGATTATTCCTGAATTTCAGGTTTTTGAGCATTTTTGTCCATTTATAATGCTAAAGCAAACATGCCTTTTCAGGATAATGAACAACTGATTTCAGGTTTTTGAAAATTTTCAACTTTCACCCATGTTAGTCTAATAAAGGTAGGGACAGGGCCATAGACACGCTTAGTATATGAAGCGTAAAGGTTGCTGACTTTTCTATATTTATACAATACTATAATTTATGGGTTTCCTCAGCTTTAAGGTGATATCAGTGTAAAGAGTTCGCAGTAGTTAAGACATCACTACATACTTTGTGAGGGATTATTTATATAACCGAAAACGTTGGGGATCCATTTAATGAGCTCTATCAAAACGATACGTAAACTTCCATGAATTAACCTTGATTGTCCTTGTCGGGTTATGCAACCATGGGGGTTTGTTTTGTTAGTATCCGATGTATCAGACTCCGATAAGTCATGAGCAATGTATTATACCCTCTCTAATTAATGTGAAAAATCTTGAACGAAAGATTTAAGCTCACCATTGGGCGACACTGGTTTAGTGGTAGAACATCAGCCTCTGGTATCGAGGGTATTGGGTTCGATCCCAGTTAGCGGCGAGGTGAAAAGGCCGGAACTAACCCACAAATCGGCGCAAATACTGGTTATGTATTATAGAGGCGGAATCGAGAGATTGATCAATCGTATTGTATAGGCGGTTTTGGACCAAGCATCCGGGCTCGAACTACAAAACGCATTGACGCAGAATGAATTTTAGGAAAGTATTGACTCCTCTCTTTAATTTTCTATTGTAGGATCGTTACACCGTGTGGGCAGTACCAATTCGTCTACCAGACAGAAACGGTCTTATGACAAATTGGGTGAGTACAAAGGGAGATAACATGCGTATGCTGATCATGCGTATGTATTATACATATGTAGTGGTAATATTTCAACGTAATCGTGAAACTGAAGAGGACCTGATAAAAGAAATAAAACGAAATATTATAGGTGGAAAGGAAATGCAAAATAGATATAAGTTAAAAAAAAATATGTGAAAACGACAAGACAAGTCAAGGTTCTCCTTTTTTAGTTCTCACCCCTAGATACAATTGCGTTCTATACCAAGTGCCTTATTCATCGAAATCTCAGGGTCTATAGCCGATTTGTGGCACTCTCGTATACTAGACGGATTCGGTAAAAAAAAACACCGACATAAACTGTTAAGACATTGATGTATCAGCACACTTGCTGAATCTGTCCAACACGCTGCACAACACTTTACATGTTTTACATAAGATGGTCTTTTCGAAATGGACATGTTGTTTTAGGTTTGTTTGAAAGGGCTCAATTAAAAACAAAGAATTCATTTTACAAAGTCTGACATATACACATGTACGTAATATGACCAGAGCTCTTCTTACTGTAAATGGTCTTGTGTCCTATTTAATACAGATTCGATTAAATAGTTAAGATAACTAAGATAGCTTATAAATGTGACAACATTGTAATTTGATACAAATCTACAAGAATTCGAGCGTTGATTACTAAAAGGTCGTAGAATTAATTATATTGGATCTTCGGGAATAAGATCCTAAGTGATTCTCTAACAATATCGCAGACGCAACTCCGTTAAAATGCTTTCATGGCAGCTCACAGAACCAAACAAGGGAAAAACGTACTATGGATACTTCAAAATGAAATTGTTGATGATGAATGTTTTGAATGTCAGCGCATTCCGTATACCTTAAGAGATATATAGAAAAGAAAAGATTGGGTAATAGTAGCCAACATTGTCTACTTAAAAAAATGGCGACTGTGAAAAATTTAGAGATGTTTGTGACAAATGCCCCTTTTTATTTTATATTTTTCATATCGTGATTAATACTTAAACGTCATACTTTCTTTTATATTCCCACCAGTTGACGACGAACCGTTCGAGATGGATATCGCGGAGTCTCTTGAAGACACAGAAAATGAATACCCCAGTAGAACCGCCTCTAGAAACCTACAGAACAACAGCCTCGATTACAGGTCCTTGATGTATCACAGAAACGATAACGCGACGTCCAAACGAAAACCAGGCCATCGGTCAAGCAAACTCAGGACAGAGGGATGTTTTAAATGGGTGCGTGACCAACCATCAACTTCGAGGGCATATCAGGAAGATCGCGTTAAACTATTAGAAAAAAGAGCGACATCAATGTCCAAAAGAAGCATGGCAGGGTCATGCCAAGTTCGGAGAGCCAGAAGACACCCAGCTGTTTCTAGGACCACGTCGAGTTCCTCAATACCCGGAAATCAACGGCTTCTCATGCGTGGTGTGCCCTCTAGCTATCCGATGAGAAATCGTCACCGAAATAAAAACATGAATACAAATACGGGTTATATGGTTTCCCCGACTCGTCTGCCATTATACAACGCGAGCCAAAGTTCTTTAACGTACAAAGACTATCTGGAAAACGCAAGAAGGAAACGATCGATGTATGCAGATGGGTTGTTTACCGATGATTTAGCAGAAACGGATGTTGTTTTGAAAGCTGATCAATATAATCAATATAACTCTTCCGACGATAATCTTCACTCGTATCCTTGTGATGAAATGGACAATCCAGGATACATAACTGACGATCGCATTGATGATTGGTGTCATGTTGGTAACGACCATGAAGGTATTACTGCCCCAGTTGAGATTGCTGAAGGAAAAACAACCGAAACTGAAACTAGAGGTGGTATCAGAAACCAAGACGATGGCACACAAACTGAGAGCCAGGATGGTTATACGTATGGTATTTTTGCCACAACTCTAAATATAAACAGCAATAATGCAGATACTCTTACTCAGACAAATCGACGCCACCATGACATAGATGGTGAAAAAGAAATAAACCTTAACGACAATACACACACAGATATATTTAACCAAAAGGTATCAAAAAGATATGCAGATAGAGAGGAAGTTAATGTCGACAAGAACAAAACAAATAAAAACGAGTGGTCAGAAGGTGAACTATTTGGAACACATGGGTCTAACTTCACGGAATTCCAAAATTTCCAGCGCTATGAAGAACATACCGATGATAAGGGAAATGACAGTGATTTAAGTGATATCAACGACGACAATGGTTTACCTGTTTTCAAGTCCGAAAATGAAAAGATACGGTACGTTTTAGGTGAAGAAGAGTCAACTATTAGTGTTTGTACTGAGGGTCCACTTATCGATCTAGATAGTCCGGGGGATACACCAAGGGGACATGCTGAAAACCTTACTTTTGAAGATGTTTCATCGGACGAATCAAAAACACTCACTGAATTGGTGGAATAAACGAACTTGTTATTGTATTAATCTAAAATGATTTCTGGCAACTATTTTGTAATGGTGCAGTACGCGTGTTCTTTCCATTGGAGTCGACGTTTTGATCAATTAGTCTATGAGTTGACACTTAGAAATACATCAACACTTTCCACAACTCTTCAAATATGTTTGTTCATCATTCCGTGTTGTGCAACCATGGATGATTGTTTGTTTGTGTGTGTGATAGAAATTTGTAGACATGTTGAAGATCAACTGCTATCACTCAGACATCAATAAGGAAATATTGCACGTCCACGAAACAGAATTGATTAACGAACTGTTTAATGTGTTGACTAACACTTGTTTATTTATTAAGAGTTAACGTATTTGGTAACGCTTTAAAGATTTGGTGCGGATGCGCTTCCAAATGTTTTTTATGTCTGTATGTACGTTACGTTTTCGATGGAACTATCTTTGATATTGATGTGCTTTATTATAATAAAACACTGTTGTCCAGACATAGCTTTGTTGTTTTGCAGTATAAAGCGGCTTTTGTGTTGAAAATACTTCAACATGGCATGTTCATAAAGGATTTTTATGTCAAACAACGTCTTAGATGTAAAACATTGATTTTTTCAATACTGGTTTATTTCAAACTACCATAGGTTTCACTGAATCATTTTGCTCAACTAGCTTTAAACGGCTATCCATGTTATCGGTACACGCAAACATTTGTTCAAAGAGAATCATCATCATTTGAATGGGTGCGTAAGACACATTTCTTTGTTTCATCAATATATTTTCTATTACGGATATAAACGGGTTGGAAAGCTGTCAAAATTCTACTCTTATGTTACTTTGGAAATCTATGTTGTTATTTTATCGGTAGAAGACAATTTAGAAAACACCTCTCAATCTGTGAGATAGTCGTTTTATATTTGAACTATAAGGGAGATTGGCGACCACATGGTATTCAATTCTAGAACACTTTGTTATGAATAGTTTGTAAGTAAGAAATTTCTAAGAAACCCATCGTATTGGCTTTGATAACCTAGAAGGTATTTGTATTGAATTATCAAAACTTTGTTTTGCTGAACAAACTGAATCTTAGTTCTTCATTTATTCATGATAAACGCCAAATATAAGCTCCTAATTTATTTTCTTAATAAAGAGTTTAATAACCATACTATGTTCATTGTTACAAATATTTTACAAAGGATTGTTTAAATTTATTCAAGACACTACATAAGTCTTGTCGTTCTCAGATATATATTTCCTCATTTGTAATAGTATGATATATTGTGTTTGTTTGTAAAACTATAGAAGACCATATACATTGAGGAAATATCCATTGCTCACAATGTTGTCATTTACACAAAGAATTACAACGTATGTTCTTCTTTTCACAAACCTAAAGCTTTTATTGCTTTTAAAGAAATTGATCATGGCAAACGTATTCATAGCTCGGCACATTCAATGGTTAATAGAAAGCCACAAGGAACCTATTTCTAGGAAAGAAGGAATATAATTAAGGCGGTTATTGTCAGTATGGTTTCTGAATACAATATAAAGACCATTGTTATACTTAATTTGTCTAGTAAAGTATGCTTTTAATTTCAATCTTCGTATATCATTTCGTAATGGGAGAAAATGTTAAATGGTCCTTTGTTCTTGAACAAACTGTTTGAAATATATATATATTCCCTCCATATCTGACACGTAGTTATTGCCACTGCACACCGTCTGGGCTATATCTAGTCAGCAATATATAACACTCATTAACGCCACTTTATACGCAAACTTGAGACAGTCCAAACATGTCAAGGGTTCTATGCAATACTATAGTCAGTGCTTCATGTTTGTGAAGCACTTACTATAGTCTTGCATTGAACCCTCGATATATATCTGTATACAAACAACATCAAGCCACGCATCGCTGCACGAATATGCATCTTACTTGTTTCCTTGATTATAATTTATGTTACGACTTTGAAATAGAAATACCTTGCAAAGGCGACCCTTTGAATTTATGACCCACATTGTTTACTCTTAAAAATAGATATTATAAATAGTTAAGCGAAATGAGGGCATCGTCATACAAGTGTAAGTGTCATTCAAACTCGACTCATACAACCAAGCTTTTACTACAATAAATTTAATTAACTAATGTTGACTATCTGTTCAATTTAAATGCTAACAGAGCTGCCGTTCAAAGCAATGCTACATGTATCGTTTTTGTGTTCCATTGTTGATCGTATCGCTCAGCCAATTATTCTTATAGATCAGTTAAGGTCATCCAAAATACGTCAAGGTAAGCTCCGAATCTTCCGAATTTCACTTTTAGGAATAACTCTACAGGTTCTTTGAGTATGTTGCAATGTTTTATATAACTTATTTATTTATATAATGGGAAAGTCTTAGGATAAATTTTTGGACAATTCTTTCGTAACTGTTTTAGTTCGAAATGAAAAAATAACCATACGAGGACTCACTTCATTGTTCCAGCAAAACTACGTTCACGTTGAATGGGTCCTTTTGGCAGGTCTATGTTGTTATTAATTTTTGTTTTCTTCCATTTTCAATTTTCGATGAATCATTAATTGTCGTCTGTTAAAGAGTTAAACGGGGAAACTTATGAGAAGTAAAAAAGGGAATCACCACATGTCGAATCATAGGTAAAATAATGTTGCCATGACTTTTAATTTGACCAAGATGTAAGCATCTATGAAATGCTCACCAAGTTATTTAACCCTTATAGCGCTGAAACCGACTTCATGCTTATGCAAACAGGTTAGATCCAGGCCAGCCGCGAAGTAAATTGTCGACTGACCTGTGATCTAACCTGCTTGGTACTCTGATGATCCTTCCTCAACACAATTAAGCAGATATTAATGGTTTTGGAAAGCAGACGACACAAGAATCTTCTTTTAGAAAATTACCCAGCATAATAAGGAGAAATACTGATAAATATATTCACACAAAATCTAAACAATATGTCCGTGCCAGATTAGATCAGGCCATCGAAATACTGCAAAGTTAGATAGGTGCTGTATAGCCTAGTACGATTTATCATTTTATGCATACATTAATGGAATGCACTTAGGATTGACATTTGGAGGGAACACCGTATGAAGAATTTGACAATTAACCAACTTGATGCACATTACCTGTCAGACGACTTGTGGCTTTGACATAACTCTACCAGGGAACACACCGTACGAAAAATTTGTTTTGTTCATATTTTTATGTGGTCTGGGTCTGTCCCGGCCAATGGAACGAGCGCAGTGTCAATAAGGAAATGTCTGCATACTGTGACACATAACGAACGCATCTCTAATTTGTTTAACTCATTACCAAACATTTACCACATTTGACCAGTTTGTTGTAGACGACTTTGAAATCATTGTGGAAAAAAGGGAAATTACTAACTTTTCCAACAATGTTTTCTTCCCCATAAGAAGATATTTTTTCAATTTCATAACATCTTGAAATATCGTCTGCAGACACTTTCAATTTTGGACAGTCGAAACTATGGCGCTTGGTAAAGGCTTAATGGTTCTGATACGAGTTTTTTGGTTGTGCAGCCAGGATATGCGTATTTGTTTAGATGTTTGTTTTAAATTAATGACTCGTAACAGCCTGGGACATGCTACGTTTGTAAAGCAAATGTAAAAGTCTTATTTTAGCAACGATATAAAACAAAGGTTTATCAGATTAATCATTAATGATACAAAAAACAAGAGAAACTACAAAATGGACGATATTTAAACTTATAAAATGAAGTGTATCGTTTTGGAAAAGATTTTCCGTCAGTCAGTGCATACGTGTGTTCAAAGACTCGTCCCTCATTTTATAATATCAAACCTCACTACATCTGCTGTAGAAAACTTTTTTTTGACGTTAAAGTCAGTTTCAACTGCTGCTCAGTTATATGACGACTTTCTTTGAACATTGGGACCCTTTGTAATCAGTCCATGGATGAAAGTGTTCATGTTTATTCCTGATTTCAGGTTTTAGAGACTTTTTGTCCCTATATAATACTATAACAAACATGCCTTTTCAGGATAATGAACTACAGATTTTAGGTTTTCGAAATTCTTTAACTTTCACCCATGTAAGTCTTCTAAACCTTTGAGCCACACAGGAACACCCCCACCCCCAAAA
This sequence comes from Cerastoderma edule, assembly GCA_947846245.1. NCBI lineage: Eukaryota > Metazoa > Mollusca > Bivalvia > Cardiida > Cardiidae > Cerastoderma > Cerastoderma edule. The sequence continues at coordinate 27,698,410 of OX401416.1, read as the reverse complement.
AATTCTTAATGCACCACTGAAAATGTCATACATTGCTTGTTATGAGTTGGGGACTTTACAGTACTTGCGCTGATGATTTGCAAAAAAAATAGTAAATACCGTCCTTTTCTGAACTAACGAGCACAGTAAATTAATTTTCTAAATCTAATGTTGTTGAGTTTTGAAAAGGTGGCCATTTGTAGATATCTGGTATGGAAAAGTGAACGTATTGATAACGTTTCAAGTTACGACTCAATCGGAACTACTCGGGTATTTCCGTGAGCTGTGAAATACACCTCGGATATAAGTGTAGGGTTACAATATTTCGGGTAAAACGGCATCCGGCAATTAACACATTTTCTAAGCGTGCACATTAAGTAGTTCAATGTGTATGGAAGTGTTGGACATCCTTTTAACTCATTTTTTATCATTAACTCATGCCAAACGGCGAAATTGTTGTTGTGACATGTATAGTTGTTTCCTCAATCAAATTTAAAGACTTTAAGATTTCACATTTAAGATCTATTTTTAAAAACGAAAGTAAAGTGACGTCATTCTCGCGGGAAACAATATGGCGTCATCCCTATTATTTCAGAGGTGTTTTCATTGGATAAACCCGATGTGTTCAGATTGATTACGACTTTGTCGGTATGTAATCCACTCCAAAATTTTGCAGATCAGACTAGAAGAGCAGCCTTTATGCTGAAATTACCAATAATTTGTGAAACTAGTCTTGCTACATAGGATGGTATAGAAGATATCCTCTTTATGTTGATAATCACTGTAGAGCATTTAGGTTTTAGGGTAATTTCTCTCAAATAGTTGATTAGAGACGGCTTGGTATAACACATGGTCCAAGAAAGGTAAGGTTTTGCTTTTAAGCCCTGGTTTTGGACACGTTTGGAGTAAACAACTTGTCCGGACGAGGATACTTTAACTGCTATTTCAAGCATTGGTTAGGCAATGTCACAAAACAAGAGTGGCGTGAATAAATTGCAAAGGACGTACGCCATTAATACTGTGTTATGTAGGAAATATACACTTATCATTTGGTGTTCTCATTAAATTCAAAGAATCACATTTTCTCTCCTACTAGTGTGCGTCATCTACTTCAATTAAAGAAAGTAAATCCCATATGGGGGAATGGATAAAGCTCTTGAAAGAATAACATGCCATTTAAGTGTATCTAAACGTCTAACAAAGTTAAAATGTGCATAATGTAAATACTCTTCTACTCCATCACAAACACTTTCATCATAAATGTATCCTTTCTTTCCTAGAAATACGTGCAGTACTGTTTATTTAATGTGCCTCCTTGCAGAAGAAAAAAATGGACATTAAATAATAGATATAATTTTTCGTGAGACCAATATATTTGTTGGCAGTTTTTGATAGTATTTCAGAGATATCTCGGTGGTCACTTATATTCACATACAACGAAATATGCAATAATTGTGCTGCTTTCACATTTGAACAACACCTTTCTGTAGAGATAACAAAGGGGCTATGTTCAAGATAAGATTTGGCTAGACGAATGAGTTCTACCATGTTGACATTCACCAAAGCCCGAATAAATTATTCGACGAAGCCAAAAGGCAAACCTCTTATCACTGCACAACACTTTTACATAGCTACCGACTGAGCTGTAAATGTCCAGCGGTTTCAAAAAGTATAGTTCAATTCAAATTATTCAAGTTTCATTGTATAACTGCCGCCAACCCATACATAAAATGAAACACGAATACAGTTGATTAATACTTAAATATGCATATGTGTACGAGCTTAAATCAAAACAGTTGATCTGAAGGCATTTCTATCTCATATACCTTTTATTTAGCTTTCTCTCTTTTTAAATGAATAGAATAAGACCATTACAAGGATACGAATAACGGTAATACCATACGTGCGTCAGGATGTGAACCGATGTGATAATGACATGGAATCCTTTCTGAGTAATGATATATTTAACTGACTCGTCTAGATTCCGCACAAGGTAAACGCGTTATAGTTTTAAGGTCGTCGTTCCATTTTTATATTACCAGTAAAGACCATGTCGCAATGTTAAAGCGACTATCTCACAGAAAGTGCTGTGTAGGCCTGATATGTTAAACAAACTATCTAAACAATTCTCTTCAGTAAATACAATGGCCATCTTCAATATCTACATATTTAAAATAGTTTTGATTGAATAATTGAGAGATGGGGATGCACTTTCAGTGATTTGATGGAAAGCCTGTGTTTATAAATAATAATGCGTTGCTCTCAGACACACCTTCAAGTTTCACGTGATTGAAGTGCCGACCCATTTCATTATCTACGTCAAACACAAGAAAAAAAAAGATCATTGTTTACAAAATAAATCGCTCAAACGGTTTACTAAATTTGAGCTACAAAAGTGGTTTATCTCTACCATGCAATTATCAAAAGAGATTAGAGGCATATCAATAATCCAGTGTACTGAAACTAAATAATATGTGATGTCATTTCATTGATAGAAAATATTTGGTTTTAAAGAAAAATAACGTGTCAACCTGTGAGATAGTTCTTTTAAAATTTACATCATCTCTCAGAGGTTTTTTTCTCCCCAGGGTATATTTAAAACCATAGGGGCCTCAATAACCTTGTGTTTAGCCAAGTTCAACGACCCTTTATTAGCTATTCAGTAGCACCAGAGACATTGGTTTTGACAGACCATTTTGCAAGGATAACGAGAAATTTTGACTTATATGTGTATATCACATCACATATGTATCTCCTACCTAGAATTGAACCTCATTGCTTCTGTGGGGCATTCATAGGGCAAAGACAAATTTGCTGTGGCACACCAGACAAGGTCCTGGTTATATATGTATCTTTGTAAACTATGAGCCCATGTAATAAATGTTGTCATAAAAGTATGTTATGTTGTTTATCTGCGGATTAGCTGTAACCAAACAAATTCCCGTGATACTGTTCTGACCTGTATATTGGCATTATTGTTACAGATAACCAATCCCTCTCCTGCAGTTCACTAAAGCTGGGCATCGCAACACAACTGAGAAACTATAAAAACTTTGTCAAAGCATGAAGATAAAGAAGACAGTCAGATTTGATTGCACTTTACTAGATAACGTCCACATTGAACTCATGATACAACAATCTGTCCAGAAATAGTTCTTTAACGGTCCACACTTTTGTGAATTATTTCCTGTAACTTACCGACAGTATTCTAACGTCGATGCAATTTACATCCTTAATAACAAAAAGTGCAATAACAATGTGAGAGCCATTGGACAACCACCATATTCATCCAAAGTAGATATCTAAGTTTTGATTAGACAGCATAATCGTTAATAGAATTCAATATGAACAAGGCCTATAGAAGAAAACGCGTTTAAGGAATTACCGAAGCCAATTATTTTATGTTTCTTTGTTTTACACCAATGAATCAACTTTATTGATTGTGCATGCTCCAAAAAGGAACAAAACCTGCAAGCAAGGCAGACTCGGTATGGAAATTAATAAAACAAAAACTGGCATGAGTTTGATACTGGGCATATAAAAAAGTGCCTTGTTTGTTTTTAAATCTACGCAGTAATGGAGAAAAGGATTTCATTAGAAAAATAAAACATGTGATCCACTAAGGCTCTTGTGATTTGCTGAAGCTTATCTAGGACTCTAGGTGGATACATAAATTAAGCAAATGTATCAAGAGCTTTGAAACGAGGGGCTGATAACCCGCGAGTTGATTTTTTAAACATGATAATGTTGTTCATAGAAGAATTTCCGGTCAAAACCTTTATAGAACCTTTATAGAAGGAATGAGAGGTTCTCGTTCATTTAAAAATGTTATCACTTTTTCGATGACTAAATCCATTGCTACAATGGAATCGTCGTTTAGGTCGGCATAACCATGGTCGGTAGTTTTTGTTTAAGGATGAAAATTACCCGTTGTGAAAGATAAGTTTAACGACATAGAAACATTTTAATTTTGTTGACATTTTACGATAAATAGTTAAATTACATAAAGCACTAGTTTTAGTTGAGATACTTCCTTACCCATATCCGTCTTTTGTAACTGTGAAAACGAAAGTTTGCCTAAGACCGCCTTCTAAAACTGTGGAAACAATGGCTTTGTCATCTCTAACTTCTTTCCTGCTAGAATAAAAGCTTGATCCCCTTCGCTTTCTAAAACCATGGATTCAAATATGTATCCAACTTCGCTTTCTAATACTATATACATATAGAAAATAGTTTGCTCCTTTCCGCTTTTTGCAGCTGTGGCATCAAGAGCCCACCTCAAGCTTTTGTTATTTGGGAAATAACAAATGACCCCTCTTTCCCTTCTGTACCTGTTAAAAGGATAATTACCCCGTCTCAACTTTTCTGAAATTGTGAAGATGATAGATTGTCCATCCATGCTTTCTATACTTGCTGAAATAAAAGACGGTCTCTTCCCATTTTGCAACTGTGGAAATAATTGATTGTCTCTTTCCCATTTTTGTGACTATGAAAAAAATCGATTGTCCATCCCACTTTCTGTAATTGTGGAAATAATAGGAGGCCCCTTTTGTTGTCGGTAACGGTGAAAATAATGGAATGTCCATCTCGGCTTTCTGTAACTGTGGAAATAATTGGAGGCCCCTCTCTGTTGTCGGTAACGGTGGAAATAATGGATTGTCCATATCGGCTTTCTTTAACTGTGGAAATAATAGGCGGTCCCTATCTGTTGTCGGTAACAGTGGAAATGATAGGAGGCCCCTCTCTGTTGTCAGTAACAGTGGAAATAATGGATTGTCCATATCGGCTTTCTGTAACTGTGGAAATGATAGGCGGTCCCTCTCTGTTGTCGGTAACAGTGGAAATTATGGATTTTCCATATCGGCTTTCTGTTACTGTGGAAATAATAGGGGGCCCCTCTCTGTTGTCGGTAACAGTGGAAAATATGGATTGTCCATATCGGCTTTCTTTAACTGTGGAAATAATAGGAAGCCCCTCTCTGTTGTTGGTAACAGTGGAAATAATGGATTGTCCATATTGGCTTTCTGTAACTGTGGAAATGATAGGCGGTCCATCTCTGTTGTCGGTAACAGTGGAAATAATGGATTGTCCATTTCGGCTTTCTGTAACTGTTGAAATGATAGGCGGTCCCTCTCTGTTGTCGGTAACAGTGGAAATAATGGATTGTCCATTTCGGCTTTCTGTAACTGTTGAAATGATAGGCGGTCCCTATCTGTTGTCGGTAACAGTGGAAATGATAGGAGGCCCCTCTCTGTTTTCGGTAACCGTGGAAATAATGGATTGTCCATATCGGCTTTCTGTAACTGTGGAAATGATAGGCGGTCCATCTCTGTTGTCGGTAACAGTGGAAATAATGGATTGTCCATTTCGGCTTTCTGTAACTGTTGAAATGATAGGCGGTCCCTCTCTGTTGTCGGTAACAGTGGAAATTATGGATTTTCCATATCGGCTTTCTGTTACTGTGGAAATAATAGGGGGCCCCTCTCTGTTGTCGGTAACAGTGGAAAATATGGATTGTCCATATCGGCTTTCTTTAACTGTGGAAATAATAGGAAGCCCCTCTCTGTTGTTGGTAACAGTGGAAATAATGGATTGTCCATATTGGCTTTCTGTAACTGTGGAAATGATAGGCGGCCCCTCTCTGTTGTCGGTAACAGTGGAAATTATGGATTGTCCCATTCTGTTTTCTGCAACTGTGGAAATAATAGCGTATACCTCAACGCTCTCTGTAACTATAGAAAAAGCAGATTGGCCCTCACCACTGTCTGTAATTTGGAAAATAATGAATTGTCCTTCTCCACTTTCTGTTACTATAAAATAATGAATTGTCCCTCTTCACGTTTTGTAATTATGGAACTTAATACCTTTCCTAGCCTCGCTTTCTATTACCGCAACGTGTACGTTATCATCATATTACTGTACTATGCAGTTTAATGTGACACAAAATCATTTTACTGAATAAAGATAAAAAAAATCTGCATCAAATTTTCATGTAGTCGATGCTATTATTACTACTTTATTTCATTTAATGGATCTGAATCTAGGTGAGAAATGATACTTTATTCAATATCGATATATGGCTTCATTTCTGGTATGTTCCAGTATAAAAGTATATATTCGAAGTATAGATAACAATGAAACCATATAAACAGCGCATGGATAAAACGCCGACACGGGCCGACACGGTGGTCTAGTGAAGCGATTAAGAACGTTTGGAAGGTGCATTGCTTACCATTTCGTTGGAAAAGCTATTACGACGTAACGGACCTACCTCACAAAGCTGTCTTAACCCTTAACATTACATTTTCGACTGTCCTAACTTGAAAGAGTTTGCATACCATATTTCAAAATGTGATGAAATTGAGAAATAATCTTCTAATAGGATAGAAAACATTGTGGGAAAAAGAGCAATTTCTCTTTTTCCCACAATGTTTTCCAGAGCCGTCTGCAACAAACTGGTCAAATGTCGTTATTGTTTGGTAATGGGTTAAGTTGATGTTTCGTTTGCTTTTTTGTTACATAAACTTTCTTAGAAACGTACTATCAACATATAAATGTTCCAATCATAAATGGTCTATTGAAACTTTGACACATTGGAATAGAAAGGCATCTGAGGTTCTGTCCATTTTGCATAAGCCACCGCGGTGAAAGGTTGTGGAAGACAAAATCCATGCATTTTTGATTGTAAGTTGTATGAAGAAGTTCGAAAGAACTACTTAAATCTAATATATTTCAAATACATCTCTTAAGAATCATTATTTAGAGTATATCATCAAACAACCCGAATACAATTAAACAAATAACTCTTTACATCGATCACCTTTTTTCAGGTGAGAAAGTTATTTGTTTTATTAAGAAGTGATTGCAATATTCTTTCTTCCTTCTGAACGATTCGTGTAAATGGCTATACATTCACATCAAATGAAGAAAATAACGCAATACCACCGTGACAAAAGAAGGAATCGAACGGTTGCATGGACCGAACAAATGTTCTTTCCGTTACCAATGTTAATTCCCAATAGCTAAAAGGTGATATTGGTATCCTTTTTTCTTATCTTTTCAACACTTAGACGATTAATGGCAATTGGCGTTTCTAGTTTCGACAAAAAACACTGCGTGATCTTTTTTATTTACAGTTACTGCGGGGGGCATGTACTTATTGTAATTTTAAGTGTTCAAAACAGATAAAATACAAGCATAAACCTAGCTGAGAACATCATAGTACACTACTATCAAATTAGACCCAGAAGAACACTGGATCTTTTTTCTGTCTGTCTTTCATTTTTGCTCGTATGAATAGATTATTACGGAACACGGTTATACGGTCCTGTATAAATTAGGTTCTCTCCACATAAACGCTTATTATCACTTGCAATGAATTGTTTAAAACACGAAAAGAATGATAAGGTTCGTTTGTACCTAATAAGGAAATGGGACAAAGTTGACAAGCGCCGCGATCGTATTATACAAGAATCGCGCATACATTATACTCGAAATCTGAATATTGTGAATTCATTTTCTTATGAAATATTTTGCATTCCAAGATCCTTTTTGTTTGAAATGTACAAAAAGATAAAAACCCTTGATGGACACCTATACACAGGATCACGCACAACGGCACGCGTCGACCTTAAACGTTGTGCTTTTTTACAACCAGTTTTGAAATAAAATACCAGTTTTGAAGTTATTACTAGACTTGAAGTAATTACTTCAAAACTGGTATTTTATTTCAAAACTGGTTGTAACAGTGCTTCATATTTTATATTTTGTTACGACGACCATCCTGCATACTTACTGCAGTTGCTTGGAGCCTTTCTTCAGTTCATCCTTGGACAATATTAACTTCTTGCTCACTGATCCATACCTAGATAAAAAAAAAATCGCAATATCATCATTTTTTAATCCATGTATTTTTTAAAAAAAATAATTATTGCATTGACATCACTGTTTCATATTCAATGAACATTTGTGTAACGAAGTAACAACTAATTCGGGACCTATTGTTTTACTTCGACTTAAAGATAACTCAGACACTCAAAGTTTGAAGATTATTTGTAACACTTTATTCTAAAAGTGTTCTAACATTGCCAAGACTGCATCACAAAACTTCACAGTCAATGTGTTCTAAACATTTCATCCAATTGACAACATGTCACCATCGTTTCGTCATATTCAGTGCGTTCTAAACATTTTCTTACATTTTCACAGTATCACAATTACTTCATTTTTAATTTATTCTAAACATTTTCTCGCATTGTCACACTGAATTGCATCATAGTTCTGTTATTTCCATTGTATTCCATACTTCTTTCACACTGACAACACTGTACCGTAATTAGTTCATAATTAACATCTTTCTGATGCTTCTTAATAACAGTGACACTACTCTCGTCTTCGCTATATCAACATATCAGAGCAATAAATCCGGCGATTTATCCAAAATGCATCAATGTGCCTGTGTCCTAATGTTTACACAATGCATCCATTCTGTGACTTTATCGAACCTTATTTCTCTATGTAGCATAAAGATGTCCGAGTCAACAATGTATGATATCTGCATCTATAATATATATGTTTCCTATCAGCATAATTACTGTGTCTGTGACCTTGAAATCCTCAATGCAGCTTTAATGTGTCCCGTTCTTAAAACATCCCTTCAATAGCTTTACTTTGACTTTTCCTTAAAACATTTTTACTGCAGCTTGACTATGTCCCGTTCTTAAAACATCCCCTCCTTTCGAAAGCTTTACTTTGTCTTTTCCTTTAAGCATTTTTACTAAATCTTTATTATCTCACTTTCTTAAAACATTCTTCCTGCAGCCTCGCTATGTCTCTTTCTCAAAACATTCATCCTGCAGCCTAACTGTGTCTCGTCTTCATAACATTTTCGTAGAGCGTCAGTATATTTTGTCGTCAAAACATCATTTCTTCGTCCTTTCTATGTCCTTGTACTGATTATCCTTTCTGTGTGCTCCTGAAACACTCTTTCTGCAGCCTCAATATGTCCCGTCCTCAAAACATTCTTTCTGCAGCCTCAATATGTCCCGTCCTCAAAACATTCTTTCTGCAGCCTTAATATGTCCCGTCCTCAAAACATTCTTTATGCAGCCTCAATATGTCCCGTCCTCAAAACATTCTTTCTGCAGCCTTAATATGTCCCGTCCTCAAAACATTCTTTCTGCAGCCTTAATATGTCCCGTTCTCAAAACATTATTTCTGCAGCCTTAATATGCCCCATCCGAAAACATCTTTTCTGCAGCCTTAAAATGTCCCGTACTCAAAACATCCATTCTGTAGCCTAATTGAGTTCCGTCCTCAAAACATTCTTACTGCAGCCTTACTGTGTCCCATCCTCATAACACTCTACATGATGCCTAAATTTGTCTCGTACTCAAAACATCCATTCTGTAGCCTAACTGTGTTCCGTCATCAAAACATTCTTTCTGGTGCCTTACTATTTCCCATCTTATATAAACATCTTTCTGCAGCCTTGTTGTGTTTTTTCTATTAAACGTCCTTTCTGCAGCCTTACTGTTTCCAGCCTTCAAAACATTCTTTTTGCAGCCTTGCTATGTCTCGTACTAAAAACATCTTTTCAGCATCCTAACTATGTCCCGTCCTCTAAACATTCTTTCTGCAGCCTTACTACTTCCCGTCTAACAAACATCTTCCTGCAGCCTTGCTGTGTTTTTCTATTAAACATCCTTTCTTCAGCCTTACTATGTCCAGTCTTCATCGCATTCTATCTGCATCCTTGCTGTGTTGCGTCATTAAAAAATCCTTTCTGCAGCATTGCTGTATTTGGTCAATAAAAAATGTTTTGTGGCCTAACGATGACTATGTCTTTAAACATTCTGTGTTCCGTCCTTAAAACATTCTTTCTGCAGCCTTACTTTGTCCTGTCTTAAAAACATCTTTTCTGCAGCATTGCTATGTTTCGTCCATAAAACATACTTTCTGCAGCCTTGCTATGTCTCGTACTCAAAACATCTTTTCTTCATCCTTGCTCTGTCCCGTTAATTGAACATCTTTTCTGCAGCCTTGCTGTTTTTTTCTACTGAACATCCTTTTTTCAGCTTTACCGTGTCTAGTCTTCAAAACATTCTTTCTGCATCCTTGCTGTGTTGCGTCCTTAAAAAATCCTTTCTGCAGCATTGCTGTATTTGGTCAATAAATCTTTTTTGATGCCTAGCAATGACTGTCTTTAAATATCCTAACTGTGTTCCGTCCTCAAAACATTCTTTCTGTAACCTTATTTTGTCCTGTCTTAAAAACATCTTTTCTGCAGCATCGCTGTGTTACGTCCATAAAACATCCTTTCTGCAGCATTGTTGAGTTTCGTCCATAAAACATTTTTTTCTGTAGCCTAACAATGACTGTCTTAAAAACATCCTTTCTGTAGCCTAACTGTGTCCCGTCCTCAAAACATCCTTTCTGTAGCCTAACTGTATCCGGTCTTCAAAGCATCCTTGCTGTGTTGCATCATCAAAATATCCTTGCTGTGAACTGTCCTCAAAACATCCTTTCTGCAGCCTCTCATTGTTCTGCCTATAAAACATTATTCCTATAGCCTTACAATGACTTTGTCTTAAAAACATTCTTTCTTTAACCTTACTTTGTCCCGTCCTCATACTATCCTTTATACAGCCTTAATGAATCCGATGCTCAAAACATCCTTTCACAAGCCATTCTATGTCCCGTCCTCGAAACATTCTTTCTGTAGCTTTACTATGTCCCGTCCTCAAAACATTGTTTCTGTAGCCTTAATATGTCTCGTCCTCAATGTTTCCTTTCTGCGTCATTTCTGTGTCCGGTCCTCATAACATCCTTTCTGCAGCCTTGTTATGTCCTTTCTTCAAAACATTCTTACTGTAGCCTAACAATGGCTTTGTCTTAAAACATCGTTTCTGTAGTATTATTTCTGCAGCCTTGATATGTCCCGTCCTCAAAGTTTCCTTTCTGCATCATTTCTGTGTCCGGTCCTCATTACATCCTTTCTGCAGCCTTGTTATGTCCTTTCTTCAAAACATTCTTACTGTAGCCTAACAATGGCTTTGTCTTAAAACATCGTTTCTGTAGTATCATTTCTGCAGCCTTAATATGTCCCGTCCTCAAAGTTTCCTTTCTGCATCGTTTCTGTGCCCGGTCCTCATAACATCCTTTCTGCAGCCTTGTTATGTCCTTTCTTCAAAACATTCTTACTGAAGCCTAACAATGGCTTTAGCTTAAACCATCGTTTCTGTAGCCTTACTGTGTTCCGTATTGAAAAACACTCTTTTCTGCAGCTTTGCTGTGTTTCGTCCATAAAACATTCTTTCTGTAGTCTTACAATCCCTTTGTCTTAAAAACATCCTTTCTGCAGGCTTACTTTGTCCCTTTCACACAATATCTTTTTTACAGCCTTGCTATGTTTCGTCCTAAAACATCCTTTCTACAGCTTCATTCTGTCCTGTTCTCAAAACATTCTTCCTGAATTCTTTCCTCACTTTGTATTTGTTTTCAATACATTTCATCAGTTTCTTTGTGTCTTTGTGTTAAGTATAACATTTTAGAAGCCTTAAATGAGTTTACACTAACTTGTTTTAAATTTTCTATTATTTACATGTCATTTGACCTTGTCATAAATTCATTTTTTGACCTGCCAACATGCAATGAAAATTTAGAAATTAACAAGTTTTCGGAATCATCCTGTTACGAGCTGTCAATTGCAAACTTGCTAATAAATGTATAAGGTGATGGTCTGTGCTATCAAATTATAATCATTACATTCTGATCGTGAATATCACTTATGGTAACAAATTTACGATAGTTGAAGTTCAATTTATACTTTTTATCGGACAGAATCAAGTGTTTTAAGACTCATGGTTAGCTTAATCGTGAATAAAGGCATCTGGCCCACAATACACATAGTTCAAATTAACTAAAGTGTCCCAGACAGTTAACAGGGATAAGAAATACATGATGTGAGTTGCCATCTTTTCTCAAAGATGGTTCAAAAACAGGGTTTCTCTCTGCTACAATACTCATTACTTACACTTGTTACATTAACAATCTTTATCAACAAGGAATCTGTGTGAAAATAAAAAAAAGAACCTGCTTGAATACTGTTATATTTCCTTTTTTGTGATTGGGCTGAAGACACAGCCTTAGGCATTTCGTTTAATTCACCAGCTGTCAAAACAAACACAGTTTCACTCAATGATTTACAGTCCCTTCTCTGTACAGTGCACATAGTTCACGTGGTTCGAAGCTTGGTTAGGCATTACTGGCATACGTCTTGCCTATAGCATCCTTAGTGCTTTATCTTTGGAGAACTGTTCAACATGTTAACAGGGGATAATAAATAAAATACGCCAGAAATGGAATGATAGACTGTTTTATTGATTGCGTTATTTTTTGTTAGGAGGCCTGATACAATTGATTGCTTTCACATTTCTGGGGTTTAAACAAATATTTAATTCATTCTTCGAATTCAACATGATCAAATTTCAATTCAGTACAATTCAGTTTTCGGTTCATGATTGCAGTCCTTGATACGATCATTGCACTCGATTTATTTCTTCATTCCGTATATCATGCTGCCAGGAGAGCATTAGTATTTGTTTAGAGAATACGTACACAAAATAAAATAGGTGACCTAATACAAAGCATGATTATTAATGTTTAAGGGTGTTGGATGAATATCGCAGGCGGAAGCCATCAGAAGACAGACAGCTGCCAATAACACTAAATAAGTTAATATGTTGAATGAATTATGTCCTCAATAAACTCAATGCATCTTGCTTTTCTATGACTCAGAATCAAATAGAAGAAACGCTATGTAACCTCAATTTTTCTTGCGATTTGTTCGAATTGTGCCTTAAAAATATATGGAGGGAAGAGCTTTTGAGGTCTAAATAGTAGTGACATTTCTTCCGTCATTAACTTAAAACTCTGTTCTGTTCTTAAAAGCATACTAGCGCTCAGAAAAACAGCAAACCGGGTATTATGAGTCATAAATCATGATAGAATATGTTGAAAGAAAAGCGAAAAACCACACGTTCGTGACAATATAACGCCTGCACTATTTATCATTTATTTTTCAAAGTGCTATTTTCAAAAAGTTGGTGCCCACCAACTTGAATTCATTGTTTCCATTCAGTTGATATCTCAAATAAGAAGGAGCGCTCGAATTAATGAATGGTGACCACATGGTTAGAAAAAACACGTGAAACACATAAAATACTGTCATTGATCCAATATTGACAACGTGAACATTAAAAATGGAGAATTTCTTGAGTTTAATGGTTCCCAACGTTTCTCGGCATTCGGAACACCTCGGCCATTTCTTAAAATAACCTCGGAAGCAATGGGGAGCCATTTTTGAAAGTAGGTCAGCAACGAAGGGCATGTCTGTTTGCAATCGTATCTACTCGGCAATCCCCGGCACAAGCCGGGGATTGCCGAGAAGAGCCGATTGACAAAATATGAAACAAAGATGTGTTGATATGATCATCTTTAATGAAAAGGGTAAAAAATACATTCAATTGTGATAAATAGCCAATTTGTGTGTATCTAAAAAACCTATTTAGTGCCTGTGTGCATTTTGCGTTAACCGCCGGAAATAAGGCAAATTACCCCAGGATTACTGGTGTATTCATGTACTGCCTACGAGGTATATCTACCGACTTGTTACGGGGATTGCCGAGTAGATACGATTGGTTTCTCGGCTGACCTTGTTTTATCGCTATTTGTGAACAAACTAAATAGTTTTACATCTTTTAAAAACATCATGTGAACGTGTAATAGTCTCAATTTCTCAGATAAAGGGAATTTAAAGTATTATTAAGTTAATTCTAATTATTCTAAATTGTTCACAATCTAAGTGTAAATGAACGCGAGTATGGCTTTAAGTGATTCTCTTTCAAAAGCAATAATATACGTATTGATAAGAAGTTGTATCATTAATTAGCTGACGAAAGACTACTCCGTTATTTTAATTATTGATTTATTTATTTATTTATATGTCTTCTAGTCAAAAACCCTCTAGAAGTTCCTCGAAAAGGTGTCACTCAACGCCTGAGTGCATGCGGACTTGCAAAGCAGATGCATCTATTAACGATAATTAATCACCTGCATAAAAAGCGGACGGGCTTCGCCACATAACGATTACCTGACACCAATTTACGCGCTCATACACAAAACAATCGTGTGCGTTTACAATGTGCTCACTTTACCATTAGAATTCTTGGTAATTTTCTAAAATCAGATTTGTGTGTCGTCTGCTTTCTAAAACCTTAAATCTTGTTGAGGAAAGATACCAAGAGTAGCACACAGATTGGATCACAAGCTTACTTAACCCTTAGAATGCTGAGTTATTTTCTAAAATTAAATTTTTGTGCCGTCTGCTTTCCAAAACCTTAGATCTTGTTGAGGAAAGATACCAAGAGTAGCACATAGGTTAGATCACAAGCTCTCTTAACCCTTAGAATGCTGGGTAATTTTCTAAAATAAGATTTTTGTGTCGTCTGCTTTCCAAAACCTTAAAACTTGTTGAGATACTAAGATTGTAGAATGTTAGACCAAAGGCTCACTAAACCCTTGGAATGCTGGATAATTTGCTAAGATACATTTTTTAGTCGTCTGCTTTCCAAATCCTTAAATTTTGTTGAGAAAAGATGTCCATAGTAGCAAACAGGTTAGATCACAGGCCAGCGGCTAATTGACTCGGCGACCGGCCTGGATCTAGCCTGTTTGTATAATCATAAAGTCGGTTCCAGCACTATAAATGTAAACGAAAGCCTCACAACATTGGCGGCGACTCTCGAAACATCGTAGACCATAAACATGCCAGTTATGGTCCTGTGTGCATATCCAGGCAGCATACATGAACTAGTATCCTGATACTATGTTATGCCCTAAAACGCACAAATCTACAAATGAAGGGTGTATTTTCCTTGCATAACGTTTTGATTTTCCCGTTCCGTCTTACATGCACCAACGGAAAGGCGGACGACAGATACATTCTATTGAGAGTTGATTTTTTTTTCTTTTTATTATATGAAATTGAAAACAAACTATGATAAGTGAAAACTCGCTTATTCCGTGTATTTGTCCTTTTCTAAAAATTCACAGTTGTTTCTTAATCATTCCGATGCTGAACGTGTGGCGTCGCATTTGATGTTAAGGGTTCTGGGTTCACGCTCGGGACGTGTTTCATATTCATAAGCACTGCCGTTTTCCCATATAAAAACGAAATTCCCGGGGTCGAGAATTAGTTGAGGGTCTGAAACTGGGACAGTAGCATCTTGTTGTTTTTGTTCAGAATACATTTGCGTAACGAAAGATGTTGTAATACTGTATCAAATAACGATGGGGTTGGAAGACGAGATCGCCATTGTTGGGGCGGGCTGTCGGTTTCCCGGAGCAGACAATCTGGACGAGTTCTGGGAAGTTTTGATTAACGGTGAAAACCACGTGAAAGAAATTCCCGCCACAAGATGGAACAACAGCACCTTCTATGACGAGGATCAGAATGCGCCGGGCAAGATTTACGTCAACAAAGCCGGACTCCTGAAAAAGTAAGTAGGCTAGGTTTGTACTAGATGGGAACACGGGCAAGAAACCTTAGCCTTCCCCCGTAGAACGAGCGCATTTGCTTTTATAAAATTAGTAAAACTAGTATTCATCATGTCCCACAATACTTCTATGGCTTAAAACATGCGCGCCCTTTCGTACGATACAATATGTATATGTGTTTAAATGTGACATTTTAGATGAAACCTTTAAGAAAGCCAAGGATTAAAGGTTTCGTGAAACCAAGAAAGTTTGTGAAACAGAGATGGAGGAGCCAGCAGATACTAGAGACTGAGCTGCCCGGGACTGAACCATGATAACCTGATAAACCAGAGAGTGGACATATTTCTTCCAGTCCGCCTTCATTTCTGGCTCTAGTGTTCCCACCATACTTAGGAGTGTTCTATTGAATCGTTCAGGCCCTACATTACCTTGAGGGTGATATGGAGCGTTAGATTTTTTCATTTTATCAGATTATTTCAACTAATTCGTTTTGCATCGGTTGTGACGGAGGCTTGAAGATCTTCAAATTCACTCTCGATAACTGCTTCTTGGCTACACGACCAGTACTCGTGCCGATGTGTGGATGAGTTCCGGTATTTCCGCTACGCCGGGTATCGACTCGGGACCATCGGTTCCAGAGACCGATGCTATACCAACATTTCAACAAGCACCATAATTGAACAAGACACACAATCCTATCCTATTATCTTATCTGTGAATTACAAAGTACAAAGGAATCAGCATTCCTTGTTTGTTGGGAAAACGCGTTTATCCAAATAAGCTAATTGGTGAATTTTATTTAATTAAACGCACCTACATTTCTAATAATTTCATGATGACCTTCTGAATGCGCCTAAGAGCGCATAGAAAATTATGTTCGTTATACATTATACGTGAAGACCATCGTAGCTTTTAAACTGTGGCAAGTATACGCTTATGTGTGTACGCAGTTACATGTTAATACATCATTTGTTAACGAAACGGCGCGTTCAGTAGATATTCCCTTTACGGAGCAAACAACTTAAATACGTTGTCAATTTAAACGTAGATTAAGATTAAGCTTAAATAAGTATTTAGACATACTGCATGAAACATATAGATTGTCCCTTAAATGTAATAAGCTGTTAAACAAAAAATGAATAAAGGTTAATGGTAGTGGCTTAATTCCTCCATGATGCCATGATGTGTTTGACATGTGTACGAATAATGCACAATTCAAAACCTAGAAAAGATAAATACAACATATAGTAATTTGATCTTCGACATCAATCCACAAACGAGCAGCTTAAGTCACAATATGCCCTGCTGAGCATTCGGATAGCAAAAATTGAGAACGTTTATTTGCGGAAGTAATCACATGGTCATGCACATAATACACACTGAAATGCGTTCTTTAGTACGCTTATTCTAATTCATTTCAAATGTTGGTGACATAATAGAATTAGAGACAGAACACATACAGATACTTAAAAATGCGCCCAAAATACCGTGTAAAAATAACACAAATGTTGGAAAACTTTACAACTTTAAACAAAGCAAGTAAAGGTATCCACAATGTGTTTATTTTGGTAATTTAGCTTCTTAATTGAGTCTCAGCTCAGTTATTGGCATACCGGCTAATGAAGAGCCAATGTTCTGTATCGGTTTTAAGAAATATACTATATAGATATCAGCAAGTCAATATCATTTCAGATTCTGTCAAAACGATAAATAATATTGCTGTCAATTGAGACTAATCTCAAAGTCATTTTTGAAATAAAGATTTCAAAGATTCCAACATGATCCAGTAGAGTTTTCTTTTACAAGTTGGGAGCCTTTCCTTTACCTTTGCTTAAAGCCTAGGTTTATGTGCGTTAAGTTGTTTGTAAGATTCTTTTCCCCAATTTAACACCAGAAGGTCATAGACCTATATGACAGTATATACAAGCGGCAACAGTACATACTGATTAGATCGACTTATAAGTAGATTATCAAGTGTTTACACAAAATCGTCAAAATAGCGTATTGAATTAAACAGTGCTGAAATAGCCATACTATCAAAACGAGAAAATGGAGAAAGTAGTCGAATTGTAGATGACTTGGAAGAGGTTATCTTTGGTGTGAAAATATCATCATGGCTTGGAGGAGGTTATCTGCTTTTATTTAGATATCGTTACTTGACCATCGTTGATTTTTATTACATTTCGAGTTGGCATCGAAACGCTCACTTAAAAAACGATTTGTTATCATAATCATTACAAAGTGCAACTTTATTACAAAACGGGTTGGCATCGTAAAACGCAAAATATGATAAAACTTCACCCGTTTTGTTATAGTTATTACATAATGCAACGTTATAGGAAAACAGCTTGCCTTTTAGATTTACACTTTGATATAAAACCGTATAGCAGCCCATTTTGAAGTAATTCTTTAGTTTGTCAGCGGACAATCAAAGTACCATATTTGTTAAGTTTGATATGTTCATAACACCAACTTCAAAACATTTCGCAGTAGATCATTATCATTTCATATGAACATTCATTTGATATTGTTGCTCAAAAGCCAATGTGTGCTGTTTATCAACGGTCTACAACCTATTTTAGTCATATTTTACCGATTTCATCTTTAACTTACGTTAGACAAAAAAGATTTTTGAACAGTTTCAAAGCTTAGCTCGAAGATTGCTCAAACAGGGTCTTTCATAGCTTCTGATTTCTGTTCGTTTATCTATTTTGGCTTGGGAAAGGTTACATTTTGTATGAAAATATCACAATGTAACGATTAAGATTTGTAAGACATTTCGAGTTAGCATAGAGGAATTCACTTTGAGAAAAAAAATCAACCTGTTTCGTAATACTTTTACATGGTGCAACTTTATTACATAACGGGTTGGCATCGAAAAACGCAAACTTTGATGAAGCTCAACCCGTTTTAAATTATTATTACATAATGCATTTTAATTACTTAACGGGTTACCGTGATGCTTAGCAGATCGTTGCGCTAAGTGATGAATATATATAAAGGATTCTTATGTAGACAACTTCACCTACATGTTTAATAATGATAAAGACAGTTAAAAGCAAATCCTTGAAAACCAATGAAATATATTAGTGCAACTATATAACTTTTGGTCAAACATTCAGGGACTGGATTGATTTACGCTCAAAGCGTACGTTTAGCTTCAATAAGCAAATACCTTTTATTGAAAAGCAATGATTTTTTTCTCATCGACGATAACCAGGATGCAACAACTGACCAACCACATGCCATTGGGTTTCATCACTGGATTTGAAGACTCAAAACAGCCCTGACATAACTGCTGAGGAAATCTTAATCGGAAGTAATTATTCACTGAATTTGATTAACATCTCACTGAATTCAGTTACGGGTTCTTCTTTAAATGTTTATTGTCCTTCTTCATAGCTTTATTGCGTGACACTGCAGTTTTATTAAGAAAACAATGTTACTGTGATGTAAGTAAATTGATATGAAAAGGCAACAACTTCTGCTCTCACTTATGCAATATTTTTAATTTAATCCTTCCCAATAGCACCCTGTGTAAAGAGAAGGCCAATAACAGAGTAAGGCAACGTGAAAGAAATAAAAAGATGACATATACATATAAGGACTAAATGTCTTATCTATTCGCGTCATCTCAGTTGCTTCAAAGAACATGTTATTTTAATTTTGGTGTTCGTATTTCGCTACATAATTGATTCCTACGTTTAACGCATTATCGAAAAAAAAAACCATGACCAGTAAATGTCACCAACATACTGTTGTTTATATCGACCACTTTACATCGGTTGGACTATATATTTACCCGAATGATCTCTATAACCATATGTTGGTTCCCAAATTTGCTTACACGTTTTAACGAACGTTACAAGTGGTGTGGAGCGCATACATACAGTACACAAGGACCAAGTTGACTGGGAATACTAGCGCATGCATGCTAGTCCAATATCATAGCGCTGATAGCATTGTAGGACTAAGGTGCGTTTAAAGCAAGATGATTGAGGATACATCTGAAAATTCCTTTGGGCAACATCTCGAGGAAAACAGCTGATCCTTTTACCACCATTACTATAATCATTATTTCTGAGAACAGAGACTGAACGATAGTCTATTTTTCGAACATCTGGACATTTTACGATTTTACATGAGGCAAAAGTTATAACAATATAGAGCAAAACAAAGCGAGTAAATCCGGACTACATTCCTAGTTCCAAGAAGAAGTTAGTCCGCAAAGTGAAGGCGGATCTTTCATGAGTAATTGGGGTCAGACCGCTGTTTGTGTATTAAAAAGGTACCGTCCCTCAAAAAGTTGTTTGTAAATTCAATGGACTAAGGTGATGACGCACCCTTAGTCCAAAAATAACATTGTTTTTCAGTCACGACAAATGGGACAACCGATTTTTCGGTATCAGCGAGGTGGAGGCGTGTCGGGTCGATCCACAACAGCGTTACGTCCTGGAGTGTGTCCACATGGCTCTTGAAGATGGCGGGATTACTCGAAAACAGATTAACGGAACGAATACCGGGGTCATTATAGGTATTTACCATTATTTTCACAGGTCAATGCTGCCCATTCATTTCTTAAACTTGTTGTTGGGGGGATAATTTTACATATAACGAAAACTAGTAACTACATGTAGTATATCATTTTTCCATATCGAATGTCAAAAGCACTTCTTAAAATGTCAAAAAGGATATTTTGTAGATGTATCCGAGGCAAAAATAATTTGGTCGTAAGCCTCGATCCATTCTTCATTTTCTATCTGTCGATCCACTTTCACCTCCTTTCACTTCCCTTTTTATACCCAACTACACGTAACGTTCTTTGTTATGTTTACTTTATTGAATTTGTTGGCATTTGAAGTTTAATTTGTTTTTCGGCCGTCTATACCTTTTACATATTCTCAGTGTACGCTTCACAGAACTTCTATTTGTATATAAAAAGGAACCCGCAATAAGGTTGACGAGCGTGCTGTGCTTCCAGCCAACAATGCAAATTATTTGATAGAGAAGGAGTCGATTGTTATGAAACACTAACATGCCATACAGCTAAGAGGACAAAACAATTGTGAGCCATAGAAGTAACAATAAAATAAATATTGTAAATTGATAATTGGTAATGGCTTCTGTTGTTGCGGTAATGGCCTCTGTTGTTGCAATAGTTGGTATTCTTTTTGATAAATCACAAAACCCTTAATGCGTGTAAATGTAAAACTAGACTACTTTGACATTTCCTAGTCGTCCTTAAGAAGTTTTTATGCTTTTCTATTATGGCCAAAAATGTTCAGAATATGTGATAGGCTATCAAGAATACCTTAAGCTATAATCAGTCATTATTGTTTCAGTTTGTGGTCAATATCTTTATACATTATACAAACTTTGAAAGGTTATTTACAATTAGCGATAATATTTCAAAACGCGATGTGACAGAACATACCTGTAGTTGATCAAATAAAGGGAAATATCAAAGCAAATTTAGTATGGTGTCAAGATATGGGGGAAGGTAAAGAAACATAAGTCAACAAACCGATAATTAAGTTTAAAACATTACCTTCATTCTAGGTATAGTCACACCCCAACCGCATCAGTGTATGGTGAACAAGGCGATATTCGATGTTAATTGGTACTAAAACAATCACTAATAAACTGGATAACAGTAATGCATTAGCCGAATTCCGTAAAAACATTTTTATGCAACGAAAAGAACTAAACATTTTCAAAAGATGCTGTATCTTCTAATGCTGGAATATGGAACAGGACTATCATAACAGGCATAACCAGCAATCGTTGTTCAGACTTACAACTGATTCAGTATTGTATATACACATACAACTTTTAGAATAGAAATATCTTCAGAGACATATCTACCGCTGACAAGGTTAACAAAGAAATTTCCAAAATTTAGACTTTCATCTCTAACAGCAAAAATTTAAAAATGACAAATCGAACTAACAATGACAGACAAACCATGCTTATAATGTAATTCAAACTCTATCGAAAGTGAGTACCATTTCCTCTTATGTTGCCAGGGCTATACGTTTCTATTGCTCAATTGAGTCGGAACAATAACAAGATGCATAAACAGACTTTTTTTTATACAAAATGAGTGCATTAATGCTATAAAATTCACTTCTGCTATGATATATTTTTACCGAAATTCATCATTGATGTTATGTTTATATTTGTTCCTGTTTCCTTTTTCGTCTATTTATTAGAATGAGTTTGTTTGATGTGTTTGGCATTTTCCGCATTGAGTTCCAATGTCGGACTTTTCTAATGTTATCAATCAAGTAGATTTAAGGTGTTGTGGTTGATCTTACGACAGTTTTGGAAGTAAGACCATAATGAAATCATGTTTGACCTTTACATTCCGATTTTGTAATTTGTCTAACGCTCGGATACCATCTTGTAAAAGAAAAGGAAAGTGTAACAAAAGGTTTGGATATCCTCAAACGTGTTTAATAATGAAAAATGATTTCGATGTATGTATGGTTTCCAACCAAGGGTATGTTGTCTTTTCATTATAGTGCTTAAAGGCCCATAAAAGGAGAGTAATGCTATATCAAACTATATTATTTGGTAAACTTTTGGACAGATTCAAATAGTTATCATCAGAAAGCACCATCAGCACAACTTAAATGTGCAAGTAAACCAGAAATAACCCATATGAGCAAGTTTTATAATTCAGTTTTCGTGATTCTTCACCTCTGACCTTGACAGTTGATGCACACATTTTTGAACCGACCAACCAGAATTCGTTATTTTGAATATGTAAACAAACAGGTTGTTGATAAACATGATTGAATTGGAGACAACTATATTTCAAGCACAAAATAACTCATTTTAAATGAGTCTATTTAATAGGGTCTATATGCATTTCTAAACTAATTCTCATGACTTTTATGAACATAATAACAGAATTCCATTTATTTTTTCAGTAATTTATTTGTACTCCTCTCCTTTGATGTGCCTTTAAATAAACCTTCTCCAACTGATGCGTGAAAAGGAACACGTAAATAAGTTTACACACAATTTGATATTCGTTTCCTATATCATATATTACTAAACACATGTTCGGACTGTGCATGATTGGGGCAGTCATGAACGAGTATCTGTGAGCAATGGAGTTTACAACTCACAAATGAGCTTATTTTACATATGTCTCAAAACGATGTGAGACATTCCATATATCATAAATATTCCAGGCTCGATGAATGACGACTACAAGGTGATGGCGAATTCTGATCTAACAGAACTAGGGGGCTACACAGCAACTGGAACAGCCTCGAGTGTGCTAGCTGCACGTGTTTCCTACGTGTATAACCTACACGGTACTTGTCTAACCTTAGACACAGCGTGCTCGTCTGCACTCATCGCCATTCATCTCGCCAGTCAGGCCATTCAAACAGGTTAGTATTTAAGAGTAAGAACAGCCTCGAGTGTGCTAGCTGCACGTGTTTCCTACGTGTATAACCTTCACGGCACATGTCTAACCTTAGACAATCGTGCTCGTCTACTTTTATTGCCATTCATCTCACAAGTGAGGCAATTCAAACAGGTGTGTTGTTTCAGAAAGAACAGCATCGAACGGTTTTAAAATCCACTACCAGCTAATTGATTATACATGTCTTTCCTACACGGACAGAAAGTGTCTGATGTATAACAATATACATTTTTAATATTCCATTTGCACAAAGAATACCATATAGTGGAATATGCATACGTCCATCGTTCTATTCTACCATTTGGATAATGCCTCACTGGAATGGGCAATGCAACGGAATGTATGTCTCCTACCTTCGTTTGAACAACGTTAATTGTTCGTTAATTCAATAAGACCTCCAGTTTCAACATTTTATCTTAATACACATATTTACGCATTTGAGGTTTTTACTGTAACACCCAAAATTATAAATAGCAACACTTACACTCCAGTTAATATCTTTAGCTCAAATGACCGGTTAAGCAGATTCAATTAATATTTTATTCAAATGCTTTAATCCCTTCTCGAATACAATTTTCTATTAACAATGTGTCGTACATATTTCCTCTAGGTGACTGCGACATGATGATATGCGGCGGTGTTAGCAGTATTCTCTCGCCGGACACGTTCAAAGCTCTGTGTGAAGCACGTATGTTGTCGGCAGTGGGCCAGTGTCAGTCCTTCTGTGAAACTGCCGATGGGTATGCCCGTGGGGAAGGGTGTGGTGTCGTTATTCTCAAACGCCTAAAAGCGGTAGGTTATTGCAGTTATAACCAAATAAACGCTGTTGTTTTCAAGTATACAACACATTTCAGATTCGTATTTATCCGTGGGCTTTCTGATATCAAAGAACTTGGTGAAATGTTTGGAATTTGTAAACAAAAATATCAGTTATTTTAGCTTGAAAGCAATTTTCAATTATAAACGCTTATGCCAATACGATAACCCTCCGTTTTGACATTTGCATACATGGTGTTGCTTTTATGGTGAAACATTTGAGATTCGTCAAGACAACACTGAAGTTATAGTTCCCAATGCAATGGATGGGCTTAATATGTACTATTTTCTACGTATGATGGGTGTAAAGGAGAACTTGGTGTTAATACATGTACAACAGGTATGTTTCATCGTCAAATTCAGGAGCTGCATTTGTACTATTTTATGCGCAAGGCGTCATTTTCTTATAAGTTTATAATCAATGTGATATGTACTTGTTGAACAACCACTGTATCAAATCAATTATATATTCTGATAATTTTAATTGATTGCATATTTAAACATATTATCCAGGCAATGGAAGATGGAAATAAGATATGGGCAACAATCAATACAGGAAGTAACCAAGATGGCGCCACGGCAAGACCGATGACTGCGCCATCTGCTGACCAGCAGGTTGAACTTCTCAAACACGTTTACGAAGTGCATCACTTTAATGCATCAGATATACAATATATAGAAGCACATGGTAAGACTTATGCGATTATTCCACTTTAATGGTCTTCTGCGAGAACGCGAAACTCGTACCTAGTTAAACGAAAGGCAGATAATTTAGCAAATTTGACTGAATGTTTGTCGCTGGGTTATAACAGAAATGCTTTGTAACAGCATGAATCTCCCGTAAGCAAAATATGGCTTGGTGAAAAAAGTTTAAGTACATGTACAATAATCGTGTAAGACAATGTATTCGATGTAACATTTAAATAGTTTATTCTGGCGTTCTTTTATAAATATTTTGGATTCTTACGTATTATTGAAACTCAACGTATCTTTTTTACCTTCGATTTGAAAATATCTAAGTCCTATGCCCTTCGATAAATCTATAAGATATCAACATGTGATGAGTGTATTAAGTAAATTTACAAGTCTGACAAACGTTCAAAGTTCATTGTGAGTATTAAACGAAATATGCGGTCACGATATCTAAACCACTTCTTGACATATGTTTTCTCTGTCTGCTGGTGAAGTTATTTCTAAAAATATGTAAACATTATCTCTCTCACTCCTTAACAACGTTGGCCATGTTTGAAAGTTTGTAGTTTTTTGCAGACAAAGCTTGAAACATTTTGAAATGCTGATAAGGAAAACTACGTACAAATGCACTGACAATCGATTTGTAGATATTATATTGTTGAACACGGCATAAATTAATATATATTTCTTTTTTCACAAACAGGTACCGGTACACCAAGAGGGGATCCGACGGAAATCAACGCCCTCGGAACTTTCTTTTCATCCGAGAGGAGCAAACCATCCGCCCCATTGCTGTTTGGCTCTGTTAAATCAAACATAGGTCACACTGAATCAGCAGCAGGGGTGGCCGGACTTCTGAAAGTGTTGTTGATGATGAAACACGGCAAATATGTACCGTCCCTTCACGTAAAGGCAGACAAGAGTAATGTCAACAAGGCCATCAAACTTTCTGAGTATAACCTCGACATCTCAACTTCAGTACAAGACTTTCCCTTAAACAAGAATGGCGAAAGACATGTTTGTCTGAATTCATTCGGGTTTGGGGGTTCCAATACCCATGCTATATTAACAGGCAAACTAAACACACCACTCTCGAAGGAGAAAGTTCAAGTAAAGCAGCTTGTACCAATATGCATATCTGGAATGGACAACGAAGCACTGAAGCTTAACATTGAAAGATTCGCAAAAGATATAACTGAATCCGTCGAATCGCATCACAATATTTCATACACAACGCTTCGCTACCGAGATATGTTTGCATTCAGGACGCTTGTCTTCGGACATGACGCCAAAGAGATCCAAGATGAATGCAACCAAAGGCTAGGACGGATTCATGACATAGTTTCAAGAAAGAAGCACAACAAGGTGTTCGTATTCTGTGGGGTCGGAACTACATGGACTGGAATGGGCCAAGAATTGATGAGAGAGAACGAAGTTTTCAGGAAAACGGTCGATCAAATAGATGTTTGCCTTGAACCTCTCACGAAATGGAAGATGAGAGACAAGTTTCTTGCGGACACAAATTATGAAGACCCTTTTCTGAATCATGTTGCTATATTTTGTGTACAGGTGGCACTCACCGAAGTTTGGAAGTCCTTTGGTATCATCCCTGATGTTATAGTCGGTCAGTCTGTGGGAGAGGTGGCTGCAGCTTATGCTGCAAATCTATTGTCATTGGAGGATGCCGTTAAAGTCATTTATTTCCGTTCAGAGATTTTGGCTCGACAGTCTGGTGGATCAATGACAGTTGTAGGTAATATGAACATAAAGGAAGTAGAAAACATGTGCAGCAAATACGAGGACAAGGTATGTATTGCTGTTTACAGTAGTCCTGTTGCTTGCACTCTTTCAGGGAGTACCGAAGAACTCAAAGAGTTAACGAATGGCTTGAGTGAAATTGGAAAGGACAGTAATGTGTTTATAAGGGAGCTAAAGGTCAAATGTGCATACCACTCCCCACTTTTACAGGGATGTATTGGCGAAATCACGTCTATGATAGAATCCTCATTTTCAAGCGATCAATCATATCAAGTTAACAGATGTAGAAACGATATTCCAATGATATCTACTGTGACCGGGGAAACAGCTGACTCAGCACAAATGAGAACCGGAAGCTACTGGGCTACCAACATACGACAACCTGTCAGATTTATGCAGAGCATACAAAAGGCATTTGTCGAGGACAGCTTCAATGTTTATCTAGAAATTGGGCCCCGACCAGTCCTTCGGGCGCACCTTGCAAATATAGTGGGAGGATCCAACAAGGCCCGAGCTGTGCCTTCTATGCTTCCAAAACAAGAACTTCAATGTCTACATCGATCACTCTCTGAGTTGTTTGAACTCGGAATAGACATTGATGATTCAAGTTTTG
Organism: Cerastoderma edule; assembly: GCA_947846245.1. Lineage (NCBI taxonomy): Eukaryota > Metazoa > Mollusca > Bivalvia > Cardiida > Cardiidae > Cerastoderma > Cerastoderma edule. Next base: position 27,671,552 of record OX401416.1, on the reverse strand, counting down.
GCAAACCTGAGCAATATCTGCCAACCACTCTTCCGCGTTATTCTTTCAACCGAACGACTGAACTGTTTCTTCCAAAAGTAACACGGGAATATCTGGCTGGCTATACAGTCGATAACAACCACATGTTCGTCCGAACAGCTAGGAGAACTATGGATATCAAATTCGAGATACGCGTTGGTGAAAAATCAACACCATTTGTCTACGATCACTTCCTATCGGAAAAGGTAATCGTACCGGGCGCGACTTATGTAGAATCAGGGTTTCACGTCGGTTGCGAGCTTTTAAAGATTCCAATGGAATGGTTGTCGGTGTCGTTCAGCTTTTCAAAGACATTTTCTCCGCCTACCGGCAGGGACACATATCTAGATGTTCAAGTTAATGCGCAGACTAGTAGCGATGTTCGCTTTTCTGTCATGAACTCTGGAAGTACCCTCGCGAATGGAACCGTTTCCAAAAGATGTACCCCCATGCGGCACACAGTTAATGTTGACTTTCTGAGGGTGCACTGTCCGGTCTACAAGACCAAGTCGGAGTGCTATGCTTCCTTGGAGAAGTTGAACTTTAGATATGGAGATAGTCTGAGTCTGATACAAGGAGCCTGGGTCTCGGACTCAGGAACAAAATGTCTTACAGAGCTTCATGTTCCGGAAAACCTATGTGAACAACTTACGAAAACACGCTTGCATCCAGCAATCATTGATTCGGTTTTCCAGATATTTGGAATTCTTATAAAGAACACAAGCCATGGATTTGTCGTCCCTAATGGCATTGATTCGGTAGTTGCCAACGCACCGATAGAATCGCTCATGTACGCCTATGGTGAAGAAATAAAAACAACTGACACCTCGACACACTACAACGCGGTGCTGCTTTCACAAAAGGGCACAGTAATAGCAGAATTCGAAAATTTCTATACAAAAATAATTTCAAGTGACAGAATTTTACATTACAAGGTTTATTCATACGAACTGAACTGGGCTGAAGCTGAAAATGTCTCATATACCGTTGACGAAAACCAAACAAAACGAATCCTTCTGTATTCGGATGGAAAGCCTTCTGACTGGTTAAACAATCTTCGGAAATACACTGATATCACACCTATTGCTATAGAGGAAAAAATAGCCTTACCTAAACAAGAGTCATACGAAAATATGATACTTCTTTTTCATGTGGGTGGACTTTCCGATAAGTATTCTGAAGATGATAGCGAAGAGGTATTTGATAGAGCAGCTGACAGATTTTTCAATCTAAAGAATGTTTTGGTTGCACTAAAAGACATTGACAATAGACTACCCCTTACTGTCGTAACAGAGAACACACAACCCTGCCCTGACAGAGACACGTTTTGCTACAATGGTGCGGATATGTGGGGCCTGCTCCGATCCGCTGCCCTTGAAGGAAGCGTCAAGAATATGAAAATAATTGACATCGATAAAAGCAATGTTGATATAAACTCTCTTATAACGCTACTATTCAGCTCTGAAAACGGAATAGAATTCGCCGTAACCGGTAAAAAACTGTTTTTACCAAAGCTTAGAACAAAATTACGAAAAGGGCAGTCAAAGCGGCAGGTTTCAGTATCGAAGACAGACAAGATGGCGATTACTTCCAGCAGGTCAGAAGACATCAATGAGCTGTTTCTATCGATGTCTGTCGAGTCCAAACAGTTAGCAAACACAGTCCCAATCGTCATTGACTCCCTAACACGACATGCAGAAAATGTGTACATGCAGACCATGAGTGATAATGATATGGCAGACGCTTTACTGCAAAAACAGGAGAACGAAGGACACCAATTGATAGCCGTTGAAGGTAGGGGCATAAATAAGGAAACAAATCAACGTGTTATATTCCTGTACCCTGTCGGTGCTAAAACCGTTGTTGATATTCCAAGAGAGCATGTTGTAAATGAGAGTGATTGCTCCATTAATTCAAACGGTGTTCTGATTCTTACCAACATAATTTATCACTTATCAGTTTCAATAACAGATGGAACATATATCAGCGTGATGGTGAACCACAAACAACCTGATATTGGCCAAGACATGTTTATTGACATGCTAAAGAAAAGACAATGTACAACACAAATCCTGACAACGGAAGAGCTACAGTCTATATCCGGTACTATACCTGTATTGGTAATTGCAGAAGTCCTTTCTTCAGACAGATGGATCGAAGTTGTTAGAGCACTACCAAGAATAAAGAGGTTGATTTCTCTGAACATATTTGTACCAAAACCTCTTCTGACATGGATGAACCTAAACTGTCCTTCCCTTGAACTGACCATTTTTTCAACCGTAGAATTACTTAATGCAAGCAACATCCGATCAGCAATGCCAACCATTAAAGAATATTTGCAACGGTTTAATGCGCCCTCTACAATGGAGGGGAAGAGTCGTTTCATGTTGGATTTGCCAATGCCGAATTTAAAGATCAGAGAGAAAATCAATGACAAATCGCTGAAATGTTTTTGTACCACGAAAAGCCTTTTCCGATCTCAAGCTTGTTACATTATTGTTGGGGGACTCACCGGCCTCGGTTGGGAGCTTTTACAAAGTATGGCAGAAAAGGGGGCTGGAGTCCTGGTGACTATGTCTAGGCGAGTTCCATCCAATATCATTCAAGAAGAGATCGGTAACTTACAGAACAAATATGATTGCCGAATTGTTACCCTTCAGAGTGACATATCGAATTTAAAGTCGGTCAAAGAGGCGTTCTCTAAAATACATGAGCGATTTCCGAACTACCCAATCAAAGGAATATTTCATGGTGCGGGAGTTCTTGCCGATGGAGTTCTCGATAACCTTGATGTCCATAAAGTGCAACCCGTACTGAAGCCTAAGATTCACGGAACATGGAATTTGCATCTTGCCTCTTTGAATTGCCCACTAGACTACTTTGTGCTTCATTCGTCGATAGTTTCAGTGATTGGAAACCCTGGTCAGTGTAATTATGCGGCCGCAAATAGCTTCTTAGATTCGTTTGCGTTGTATAGAAGATCCAGAGGTCTTCCAGCTCAAAGTATCAACTGGGGAGCTCTCGCAGTTGGAATGGCAGTTGACAGTAATGAAATAAAGTCTCAACTAAAACGAAGTGGCTTCGGAGCCCTCACAATCAAACAAATTAAAGAGTTCTTCCTCGAAGCACTCGTACGTGATGAAACAAGTGTAGTGTATGCCGATGTTGAATGGGATCAATTACTATCACGGACAAACCTGCCTCGCAGTTCGTCGAAATACAGCGAATTAGTCGTCAATCGCCCTTCGAACTCACATGGAAATGCAGCCATACAGTTCGACATCGACGAATCTCTCAAACTTGGCAAAAGCGAACTGACAGAAAAGATAAAGAGTGTACTAAGAAAAATTATACAAGAACAGTTAGTTGTCGAAGAAGATGCATTGAAAGATGAGAGATCGATAACCGATATTGGCATTGATTCCATGGCTGCAATGAGTTTATCAAACAGAATCGACGATGTATTCAAATGTCGTATAACACTTGTTATTCTTCTCTCCGAAGGGACATCGATTTCAACTATAGCGGAATATATTCGACAAAATATAGGATCAGGTTCCAACGAAAAAGCTTTACATAATAGCGCCGACACTCTTGAGTTCGGGAAGCTTTTCGAGTCGAATGAATTTACCTTTATGCAGTTAGATTTCTTCAAAACCTACAACAAACACAGGAATGATCCATTCTATTTACGTGTCATTGATGTGGAGATATGCGATGTTCAAGTACAATTGAGTGAATGGCATACGATACTAAAGCACGTATTAAAGATGCATCCAGAGTTAAGAAAGAAGTTATATTTCTCAGAAAGGGGCGAAGTGTCCGTTGAAAGCCTCCCCGAAGACAATCCAGAACTTGACATTGTCAAATGTCCTGTCTTTCCAAGGGAGGATACACAGGGGTCAGATGTTCGATTCACTGTGCCGGCTGATATCAATGGTCGTGTTCAAATATCGTTCCGGATTTCGGAACCGGGCTCAAATACCATATTGAGAATCATCACCCATGCTGTGGTCATGGACATGCGAGGAATGTCATTACTGTGCCGGGACATCGAAGCCACCGCAAACGCGTACGTCAAAAGAGATAAACTACCAGAACGACCACCGATAGATATTCCTGCTGTAGTTAGGACACGCATCCAGCCCATGATGCCTACACTCTCAAACTACTGGAAGAGATATCTGGACTGTGACATAAGACCTGTAACTCTAGCGACCGACTCGAGGTTACAGACCGTTGACGCCAAGAACTGCAGCATCACCGATTATATAGTTCCTTGGGAGACGGTCTCAGAAATCAAGAAGTATATCGCCAGGTTAGGTATAACGCTGTATGAGTTTATAATGTCACTGTATCAGCTTTATCTGTACATTGGATCTAAAACGTCAGTAGTAACTATTGGAACCGCAGCGGATATGAGGCTGCATGTTCCGGAACTGAAAGGTGTGATCACTCGGTGCGTTAACTATCTGCCAATAGTTGCTCAAATAGATACATCGCAAACGATTGGTACATTTATGAAGGAGAACAGCACGAGTCTGTCAACGACAACATTACACAGTGCCTACCCGAACTCTCTCATTCTTAACGAATTAAAGTCAGGTGAAGCACGGGAGAATGTCTTCAGACATTTTCTCGCAATGAATGACATGGGAGAGATTAACAAAGTTATGGAGGATGAAAATAGCAGGGCTTCCATACGACAAATCTGGCATATGCGACACAATAGAGAAACATTTGTGTTTGTTAGGCATGACCTTAGAGAGAATCAGATAAAATTGGAAATCGGCCAAAATACAAAAATATGTGGTCAATACGGTCAAGATTTTTCGGATAAAATAATGCGTTTAGCAGAGGCCGCCTTGTTTTATGACAATAAGACGATATCAAGTTTACGTGATGAGCTGTCTGCAAGTGAAGGAATGAAGATACCATCACTCGCTAAGGACAAAATAGATATTGGTGCACCACCTAGATTACAAGGACACGATTCTCCAGCAAAGCATTCAAAAGATGCATCCGTTGAGAGACGTATTACACATAAGACAAAGGAACATGTGGGTGAGTATTTTCTTCATTGAGAATTAATCCATGAAACCACTAATTGGGGTAAAATGAAACGGGTAGTTTGGTAGCAATTAATCCAATAATGTAATGTATGTTGCCCGTGGTACGGGTACCTGTAGCGCTATAGGGATATGCGCTTACGAAGCAAGATGACCACTGTTGGCAGGGTTTATTTGTCCAGAATATATTCTTTAAAGAACTTTTCCTAAATCAATGGTCGAATTTAAAACCGCTTCACACTTTTCTAACTGAATAGTCCATAAAAAAGACCGAACGGCCAGTATGGTTCTCTTGTTTTCTTTCAATTTCCGGTATCTAAACACAAGTTTCAACAACTTTTCGGTCTTAAAGCGAAACATAATGAATACAAACCAGGATTCCAACTGTTTTAAAGGGCACTAACGATGTAAAATCATCCAAGGTAACCTCAGCGTTATGAAGGGAAGCCAATTCTATTTTAAAACATTAACATGACCCTCCGTAAGGAAGCCCGTGTTTTAATTCAGCTAAGCTAGGTCCATCAAAAGGCCTTCTTGTAAGGGAAACCATCTCGATCAAAACACAACTTTGTCAATAATTTGACCATAGCCGTGTCTAAACTATCAAACATTTCAAGCAATCTCGAGAGAGTTTTCAAATTTTTTCTTGCATTTCAGAAAAAGAAACCATCCATCCTCGTATGGTCATAAGCGATATAAACGCTTCCCCGAAAGAAGTCGAAAAGATTCCACCCAGGTCTATACTACATCAGTCGTTACCCGATAAGGATATCAAACCAAACGTGGTCGCGAAAGATGGCCCGAAGAGTCATATGGAACTGGAATTGTTGAAGCCTAACAATATCAAGAATGTCATCAACGCGATTGGCTCTGATAATATGACAATAGGTAGGTGCCTTTACATCGTTTGTCGTAAATTAACCCAACACGTTGTGTTACTGGTCGTGTGAATAGACATACTACTTATCGTGCATTAAGACATGTAATTGTTCGTGATTCTAGTCTTGATAGTTGTGTTATACTAAACATGTGGATAGTCAGGTCTCTAGTCGTATAATTTGTCACGTTACTAGTTTTGTGACTGCGTTACTAGTCGTGTTTAAAGTCATGCTACAAATAATGTAAGTAATCAAGCTACTTACTGGTAAACTAGTCATTTACTTAGTCATGTTGCCAGTCGTGTTTTTGTCATACCTTTTTCATGTTACTGGTTTTGCTACTAGTCATGCTCTTAGTATTGTAACCACTATTTGTTCCACGTTCACGTCATACAAAGCCAAACTCTTGTAACTAGTTACGATAATAGCTATAATGTTAGTAATACTGCTTGTTATGACACTTGGTATGTTATTTATTATGATACTAGTCACATTACAAATCCTGAAACCAGCCATGTTACTAACTATGCTAGGTGACATAGTACTTGTCTTTTACTAGTCAAAGTTTTAGTTGTTTTACTACCTGTATTACTAGACAGTACGCCAGTCATACGGCAGTCATTTTATCGGTCATGTAACTTGCCATGTTACTAGTAACGTTTCATTTGAAGAGTCTTTTTAAAGGTCATATGAATAGTGCAACACGATTGACACTGACCATATTTGAAAACAAGTAGGTCTCTGGGTATGCTATGTTGGTAGCAATGTTGCTAGCCATTTATCTTGTCCTGATTCTCAACATTTTATTAATCGTGTCCCTGGTCATGTTGAATAAATTTATATTTCATGTTACAGGTCGTTTTACGCTATATTTGTTTACGCGAGAAGACCTTTGTTGTTGGGTGTAGATTATCAATAGATGAATATTGATATATACAAGCATTAGTTAAATGACACTTTAATACACTGTTAATTAACTACCACGGTAATATATCTGAAGTGGTAGAACACCCACAATCTGCCATTTTGAAATGTATTCTTTCGTCGGAGTACTTCTGTCGTCCTAGGTAAACACTGTTCGGGCCGGAACGTTTTGGTTAAATGCGAAGTTCAGTCTCAAAGCGGTGTTTACCGAGAACGACCGAAGTATTCCGACGAAAGAATGAGTTAAAAAATGGCGGATTATTGGTATTCTACCTGAAACGATAACTAACGATGTACATAATTTATGACACGGTCCCTACTTTTATACAGATAATCGTCCACCAGCCAATGCCATGGTTCGAGTAAATGGATCGTCGAAGTACCAAATCAACCCGCGAAATATTGCCGCTAGGTTCACCATCATCACAGGTGAGTGCACATATGATCTAAGGTCGAGTATATATGCATCTCGCCGAGTTGTCATTTTTTTTCGTTTAATTGCATGTTTTTACTATATCATTCCCCACTTGAACATTGCCTTACTTTTAGCTAACGAATGGGAATGTATGTTGACGAGGCCTTGTAAACGAACTTGCGCAAATATCTAGTCCTTTGAAAGAAGGATGCAATCTTAAACTTCGACCCTAAACAACTGTATACTTTTCTACGACCCTAGGCCTGTCAACTATATACTTTTCTACGACCCTAGATCTGTCAACTATATGCTTTTCTACGACCCCAGGCCTGTCAACTATATACTTTTCTATCAAGGCTTGATTAATCTGGATATATTGCATTACAAAGCGATACTTTTAACAAATGGGTTTTGGGGGAAAGCTTGAAGATTATATAGACCTTTCTCTACTTTTAAGGCTTATTACATGTGTGAAACCATAACGAATGAAACCAACATGATAAACCCCAATTGCAATTAAACATATGCTTCGTTTATTGACCTTAACAATGCAATGTTATGTGTTCATAGGATAAACCAAATATATCTAAATAGAGCTAACTACTCATTTAATAGCTGATTGCATAATGAACGACAGCCCAGGTATAAAAGATTAAACAATACGGAGTGTATTTTTGCAGGTCAATTCGATAAGCAGACAACCTATGGTTGGGACCACAAGGTACATGCACGTCTTTGCGTAGTTGACGGACGTGTTCTGTTGGAATGGGGAACCGGAAAACGCATGAAAGTAAACAACCCGAGAGTGTTCGAACTGAGGGAGTTAAGGGAGGTTATTATGAGGAATATGAACGGTAAGTTTGACACTAGTATAGTTCACCCTTTAACCTGCGATTACTCGGGAGAGTTCGTCTGCAATGATCATTTGTTCGGGTAACCTGTTTGATAAAGAATAGTAGGTTGGTTATTCATTGAATACGGAAACTTCCGAAATGTGTCTTGCGAAAGTTAATTGGTCTCAAGTTAATTTGGTTGAACTATACCTTGTTTTGTTTATCAAAAGTTTGTGAAACGTCGACAAATTTTAGTATACTTTGGACGAAATTACACAAACGCCATGTAGTCTGCTGGAGATTTAAACATAACCATTTTCTACATCATTCATCGTTTAACAAAGGCATTGAAATTGTTGATGAAGGCCTTGTATAAATTTTATCGGTGGTATAATCAAATAATGTCCGTCTAATCGCGTTAAAATCGTTTAGGACGACGTATTGTTATCGAAAGGAAGTAATAAACTAAATCTAGCGAACTTTATATATACATCTCATTACAAGAAACAAAGACAAACATGCACATGTCATTTAATGCAATTGAATACGCAAGTATTTTACGGCGAAAAACGATTGGCCTATATAGCCATCTAGTTGTTTTTTTAGATGCTTGGATAGCTATATAATAAGGCGTATCGGATACTCATGTGTGCGATATTTCAAAAACAAAACGGAAAGCATATGCTGCGTTTATTCATTTGGAATGTTCCGCTATTACCAACAAAATTGGTTTGCGCTTCTGATAGAGATTGTACCAATCCAAAACATTTTATGTCAAAAAGTATAAAGTGGAAACCCTTACATTGTAATTGCTTTCAGGTCTGTCATCTCTGATCTTTGTGGCGAATGCCAAACTGTTGGTTCTGAAAACACCGGACCACCACCAGGCCGACCAATGGTTCGACGCCGTACAGCTGGCGATGAGGAACGTCCGAGGGGCAATAGGTTAGATGTCCGGATGAACAACCTCCGTTCAGTGCTTGCTAACATCTCTACCAGCAAACAATTGGGCAAACATATCGGGAGTCTGAATTACTTAAGTCGAGGAAGCTGTAATATAACTAACACATATGCAACTCAGATGTATATTATTTACCATGTATTGATATATGTGTTTTCTTAGATAAGATATTTTTTATTGTAATAATAGATTGTTGATTTGGCGTGAAACACAATACAATTTAAAATAGATACTAGATTATTGCTCAAAAGGTTCATTTGATTGTTTATATGTGTTTTGCATCACGTCAAGTCGTCAACCTTTTTTCAGTTATGTCGCAACGAACAACTCCTCACGATGGAGGAAAACCCCATACGCAACTGTCCATAGGGACTGATCAAGCCGAGTAGAACCATCGACGTTCCGTAACTCAGTCAATAGAAAAACTCTCACAAAATCCAAATGCCGTCCCCGGGATTTGAACGGACGCGGAGAGGGGCCGTGTGTTTCCAAGATATGTACTTAACCACGATGTCACTGGGGCCCCAAAATATAAAGGCATGCTACTGCTACATGCTACCTTGCATGTAGTCTAGACGTGATACACTGTAAATGTTTAACCGTGTTCCGTCCAAATACGAACATTTAGAATTTTCTAATTGGCACCATATGAAAAAAATCCCAAACATCTTAACGAAATAATTGTAATTCTATAAGTATATGTTTCTTACCATTGAACTGTTATGTAGTGTGCAATAAAGGTACCAAGAGCGAGGTCAATTCCAAAGACAGACATATTTAGAACGGAATACTATTTGACACCATGATATGTTCAAGTCGGATAGGTATTTCTTTTGAAATGCAGCACATTTTGCTTCTCCTTTTGTTTTTCTTGATAACATGTCTGTTGAACCTTTCAATTTGAAAAGTCATATTTTCAAATGAGGGTAAATGTTGGTGATCTAATGAGGGAGCATAAAAACAAGCGTTTTGTAAAGGGCGATACAAACCAAAATATATAGGCATTAATATTCTTATTTACGCTTCATTATGATGATAATTATGATAATATATTCGTCAAAATAACCAAGACATGCTTATCGGGGAACTCATTTAATATTATTCGTGCGTAATACGTTGTATGTGTAAATTGCCAAATAAAAATTTGCTTTATTAGACAGCAAACTGTATTCATTTTTATCTCTGAACGCTTGTTTCCTACCACGACACTTGGAGTGGGCTTGAGCAGGTGCGTAGTTAGATAATGGCATTCCTTCACTCAATAACTCGGATGATCCAAGCTGTAAAATGATCCGTGTCCGGATAATCTGGACAGACGAACCACTCAACAGAAAAGGGATATCTCCCTTTAGGTTTATACCCCTCTACCTCGAATTGTGTCTGAACGACGGGAATGAGCAAATGATGGCGCCCCAAAAATCTGCATCACTATAGCATACTCCGCTTCATCTTAAAAAAAAAACAACAAAAAACACACAACAACAAAAAAGAAGAACAACGAGAAAAACATGTTAACACCATTCAAACGTATGAATAAAATTTCAAGAGTCAATAGTGTCATATATTCACAAACTTTGACTACGAAAAGGTAATCAATTCTTACCTCACAAATGACGAAACACACCTCTGTCCTAGCGGTAACCTTATTCCTTCGCTCTTCCTCACTCAAGTATTACGCAACAGTCTCAAATGATAAAGAAATGAATATCTTTCGCGAAAAGGTAACAATCATCCTAACTTACAACAGCTCTTGATTTTGTAGAGCAAATGCTCGTTATACTATCTTGTTATCTAACCAAACTTTCAATAGATAATTCTACAAAATCGCAGCAGTGTTACTTGATATTCCAACCAATTCTTGAACTCGTTGTTATCTAGGTTTGCTCTTTCTGTGCACAAAAGAGAAGTTTCCCTCGTCGCACCTTTCTAATTATACCTAATAGGTTACCAGTGTGAAATCTCTGACTCGACACCTTTGTTCTGTGAAAACATTTGACTCTCTCGATCCCGTTTTGCTTCAGTGTTACATACAAGTCCAAACGTTTGCTGGCGTGCGCTTGGTTTTGGGAGCTTAGCAAGCGTTTCAGTTTAAGACGAACTGTTCTATGATTTTATTGCGGGGAAGCATCTTGGCTGTTATTGTTAATAGCATAAATATCTGATTTGATGTGAGCGCAATAGTCAACTGCATTTTTACAAATCAGATTAGTGTTAGATATTTTGATTTTATTTTGAGTATATCCACTCACCTTACAAAACTTTGCCAAGAATAATCCAACAGCGTCGCAAGCAGATTTTCCAACCGGCATTGAGCCTTACGATAAAGGTTCAATACGTTTGTGTCTAGAAGATAAGTCCATCTCCGGAGTCAGATATAGCCGGTTGCATGGGGCAATATCTCTCTAGAATAACCCACACATACAATCCGGTTGATATCAAAACATCAGTGTCAGCTGAAGAACTCGATAAACTAAGGTTAAAACCGTTTTATTTATGATTGTAATAACGCCACGGTAGACTGTCTAGTATGTGACCTGGTTTAAGAATCGACGCCTCAAAATTAAAACCAGGTGTGCATGGCTTTTAATCTGTTCCATCGTTTTCATGTTTTAATAATAAAGTGTTAAGGTATTTGATCCATGATTTATAATCAACAAAAAACCCAAATCTCAACACAATAAGCACTAATTTTAAGCTGGTGAACCACCGGCTTTCAGCGAGTCGGTCAGGATACTAGATATTACAAAAAATCGAAATACATTGCATACCGGTACAGAAATTTGGCGAGTTATTATTTTTTTTTGTTACATGTCCTCAAATGCCCTTATCATTTTATCTAACAACAAAACATGTGACACTGACAACACATGCGCCTTACGCGTGATAGCTCGGCGTTTATGAATGTTAAGTAAGGAAAATTTTGAAGGTCGAAACAATTTTTGTGTCATGATTGAAATTTACGGGACATATACGCGATCTATTTTACAGAATTGTCATAAAACAGACAACCTTTTAAACCGTCATTTCAACAAGTAGGATGCCATCCCTTAATCAAACATTACTTGACAATTAACATAGGGCCGGCAGACAAGTAAACCGTCCGTTGAATATTCATTGGATGGATTTTAAACCGTGATAAGAAGGCTAATTGTTCTCTTCATTTCATGTTATCATAATTAGTTTCAAGCAGAAAGGTTATGTGTTAATTGGGCAATAATGTAAGCGGTCTTCATTTATCTTTATACATAAGGGTGCTTGTAGTAGTCAGTCTATACCAGGGTGCCAGTAGAAATCAGGCTTTTCAATATCATTCGCTGCTGTTTTAACTCTTGATAGTACAACAGAGAGAGCATTTCAATTCTGTGGTTGAAATCTTCTCATAGCAGGATTTATAATACAGTATTTATTAGATTCCCTATTAGATTCCCTTTAAGACAAGCTATAGTAATTTGCTTGAACATATAAATGGCAGTGCTCAAACCTAAGCTCAAAGGAATCGGCTTAATTTTACAGAAATAACTGCTGCATATTAACATTTCTTTCATTGTATTATAACTAAAAACATTCCTGCTTGTCAACAACACAAACGTGATCCATTTTGTAATGACGTCATATTTCATGAATGACGTCATACTCCTATGACCACATGATGTAATATCGTGATTAATTTATTATATATATTCGTGCTTAAAAGACACAGCCAGCGTAAGGTTGATGAAATTGATGCTAAAGTTATTTAATGAAAGGTGTCTATGAACAATATCAATTAAGAAAACACTAAAACTCGATCATGTTTATGGCGTGACAAACGTTGCAATATTGTATACACAATATTCGTTAAAAAAAAAACCCACAAAATAAGTGTTGTTGCAAAAGTTGCGATTCAATACTTGTATCATAAAAACGATTGCTGTTAGAAAATAATTGTGATAAAAAAATAGTTGTGTTAAAAAAAATAATTGTAATTGAATAATGATTCAAGGACTGAATCATCATCATTTCCAAAAGAGTTATTTTTTTTAGTGTTTTTTTGGTTCTTTTTAACGAATATTTTTTCTATTCAATTTTGCAACGTTTGTCAGGCCATAATACATGTTCTTAGAATGTAAAAATTGCATGAGGACACATGCTGGTTTTTTTCAAAGGATGTTGACCAATCTACCTCGTGACTTGTTATGAACAGACATTGGTATTATTTCGTCCTTAGCGACACGTGGAAAGATTATTAAGTATGTTGAACAAACTGTTGTACGTTTTGCCTTTTAAATGAGTGCTATATGAAGGCGTGTATTTCTATGGAATCCTGGCAACATGACGCCTTACGTAAATTAGATAAAATTTCAAAAATTTACAATTAGGTCGCTCCTTAGAAGATAAATGAGTCATCAGATGCGGGTTAAACATGAGTAAACGTATTACGTTTTGCCAAAGTCCGAATAGCAAAGTACCTAGCGAGTTCGAATTGAAAACTCGAGATTTCGATTTGGTGCAAATTATTCTTCGAGCTTGAAAAATATCAGAGTATACATCAACCGCCATGTCATAACGTGTGACAGACTGTTTCGATCGATTAAGAAACATATGTTCATGCACAAAAATATAGCACGAACAAAATCAAGACATTGCAAACTGTCCTCCATAATAGTTGACGATAGATCTAGCGAAAGTCAAAGATTACTAGCTGATGCCGTTTCGAGGAACCAACAAAGAACTAGAAGCTTAGTCACGCGTAGAATGACCAAGTGAATCAGAGAATCAGATTGAAACAGTTACAAACGTGGTCGATGGAAGTGAGTAATTCAAAGTCCACAGGAATGTTAGTAAAATTCGGTGTTCCCAAAGGCTCTATTCTTGGTCCAATTTAATTATTATTATTATTTTAAACAGTATTATTATCATTCCTATTATTATCATTGATATAGCTATATTATCAACTGCTGGTGAAATTATTCCTCATGCTGATTAGTCTACGTCCGTCACATCTAATCAAGGGCTAGCGGATAGTAAATTAGAATATGACGTAGCGGCTGTATATATCAGCTAGTCAAACTTATTCGACACGATCTGAAAACATTGATAAAACTATGTATCCGGCAGTATCTCCCGTCACGTCAAATTTTCGAACCATTCTTTTAACGGTGGACGTTGCTTGAACACAAATATTTTAATTATTACATTAGAATATCAAATGATAACTACACACATTTCTAAATGAATCGGAAATGATCGATTCATAGAAGTGACATGTCGGTATATCTCACACTTACTTTGTAAGACCGGTTTAACTGACACTGCTCCCGATAAAAAAAATTGCGCAGTGATGTGTATAAAACCTAATTAAGCCGTTTTAATCGTTTAACGGCAATTGATTTGGTGGAATGTAAGTCTGTTTTACATATGTAGTCTTATTAATTGACTATAGATATTATTTTGTGCTTTAAATCCGAAAATCTGATTTTGATCTTTTCCTACACTATTTTGGTCCTTCGAAATTTCGACGTTAGATTACTCCATCCAAAAATAAATGACAATCTTCACGTCGAATCATTTTGACTTTATATTAACAACTTATAAACCTGTATGACCTTATAAAATATGCCAATGAGTAGAACTTATAAAGACTGCGAGTAAATACTGATAAACAATTTTTGAAAATGTTAAGGTTAAACGATGCCTGGATTTATTCATTACTAACACTTTGTCCTAATGGACTTCAAATTGAGGCAGTTTGTATAGCAAATTCAACTGAAAAGTAGCATTATTGAGACGTATATAACAGTCATTTTGAAGGATGACATGAAACACTTATTTTATAGTTCATACATTATGTCTACATTTTATATTGTTTTTTCTTTATGGAATCAAGGAAAAAATTGATTCCTAAATAGAATGCCTAAAATACAAGGAATGGCTCCAAGAATAATTGTAATTGAATAGTAGTACGTATTTTCTAATCAATGATGTTCGGTGGGTTTCGTTCAAACAAAGATACAGTTTTCACACAGCATGTCTCGTCTACAAAGCTTGCAATTTTGAAATTTTAGAGCAATGAAAAATAAGCCTTGGATCAGTTGAACAAAATGATTTTGAAGAACCAAAACATCAAACAAAATATGGTAAGAAAACGTTTTGTTGTATTCCTGCAAGTATATGGAACTATATATACCTTTCGAGATACGATCAACAGTTTCGCTTAAGTCATTCAGGAGTATGCTTAAAAAGTTGTTACGAGTAGATAAGAATAGCTCTTTATTTAGTTATTGAAGCAAGTGATCGAAATCAATTAAGTATATACATACATTAACATAATGATGAATTAGATGCATTATTTATGCATCCCATTTGTATTGATGACATTATGGGTTACCATCTTTAAGAAGTATCGTCGATATATTTTATTGGCATACTTATTTGTATAACATAGATTGTGTCGAAAACACAAAGCTTGATTTTGTCATTATCATTATTGTCATTATCAGTTATCTATTTTTTTTTATCATTGTTTTTATAATAATTAATTTTATTGTCATTATGAAACATAGCATTTTCTTCTTTGATATATGGAAGAAATATTATAAAAAAACAGGAGATATTGCTCGTAATAAACACGCTATAACATTCAATACGAATATACATACCAACTACTGTAAGACAACTGGTTTTTATGACAAAACTCAATACAATTTTTTTTCTGAGTGTCTGGTCTTGCTTTTAAAACGAGCGAATCTTAAAATCCAACAGACGGGGTTGGATGGTAGCAGGAAGGAAGAAACTCGTACTGGGACGCTTGTGTATTAACCCATAGTAAACAAAAACGACATTTGACCAGTTTATTGCAGACAAATTTGGAAAACATTGTGGGAAAAGGAGAAATTGCTCATAATGAGCACTTTTTATTCTTTTGGCACAATGTTTTCTGCCCTATCATAAGGTTATTTTTCAATTTCATTTCCTTTTGAAATGTCTGCAAACTTTTCCAATTTGGTACAGTCGACAATATAGTGTTCGGTAAAGGGTTAATCTAGGATTGACCATAACGTACTACTTTTGTAAATGTCTCGCCACAACTGTGTCAGTAGAACCTTGTGACACATCCTCTCATGAATTTGACATAGTCACCTTGACCAAATTTATTGCATACTTACAAATAAACACGACACATAAACACACGTGAACCGGTCGCGATCGCATGTTAATGCGGTACCGATTTATCTCCCTCTATCTATCGGCTTTTCACTTGGGGTAATTAACGTTAAATGGACACTGAAATGAATACCTGTATTTTAAATGGAGTTTGCCAATGTTTTCAATATTTTTTTTTCCCATTCCAAAGAGGCTTCCTGTTTAATTTAGCTTTATAATGCTAGAAAAGTGTGTCTTGTTCAAGGATGTCTCCAATTAAAAGAACCCAGCTCAATTAAAAGAATATTGTTGTGATTTGTTTAAAAATGCTCTGGTTTAATACTTTATAATAAACAATATATTTGAATTTTCCTTCAGCGTATGACAATAATTCGAGACATGTTGTCACATGGGTCATCACCATAGCATCCATAGTATCCATATCATTCGTAGTATCCATAACGTAAAACTTCTTAAAATGGAATACATTAGTCTATCAAAAATTATGTATCTCCTCTTATTGGCTTTCTCCAAAACTAGTATTCTTTTTATTATATTATGCAAAATTATAACGTTATTGAACCAGCTTCTTATAATGCACTATACAAATGTTTCTATGAATAACAGGATTGTTGTATGACAATTAAAAAGAAAAAATAATGAAGGTATTCACTGACGAGGACTTTATTTCAAATTCTGAAAGGCACACATTTTTTTAACGATGAAGTTGTAGGCAATCGTTAAATAAATAGTTCTTGGTACTGTATCTCCCGGGTACTCTGGCTACTTGTGATCACACGATGTCAGTCCCTGTGTAATGGGATATTGTATACAGCCTCTCTCCCTGATACTCCGGGGGAACTTGTGTGATCTAAGTTTGAATTTTAGAATGTAGAATTTAGAAAGGAGCCTCGTCACGATGTGTCCGAATTTTTAGGCATTGTAAATGTTCGTAATAAGCAACATATTTGTTTAAATTCCTCTTCAAAAGGCAACATATTAGAAAGTCATTGAAATTTCGTACTTCACGTTAATGATAAACTGATTTCTTTTTGTAAAGATCATCATAATCCGAATTAATCAAGAATGCAATTCATATGGCACGGTAAATTAACAGACCACGCTTTGACGTGACCAAAGTACAGTCAACCATTCTTACATTCACAAGTGCTAACGATTTAAACACGGACAAATATTGATCATTCATGTGTCTGAACTTTAGTCATAACAACCTGTTTGAAACATGAACTATTGTGATTATGATATATAGACGAACAAATGATAACCGTAAGTGTGTCTAACTTAAGTCAAAACATGGTCTCTCTTGAAAACTATGTTAAGTTTGTTATCAGGATTACGGAACCTAGCCGACAGGTCTGATTTAAATCATGATGTAATGTTGTCTCTCATTCCAACCTTAAGCCGGTTCTGGATTTTCTTTTTTTGCAATGTTTGAATAAAACTTCTACTTATTGGTCGAACTTACATTCCTGCCTTTCGCTTTCGTTGCAGGGTTGTAGCTTATATTCGACATTTCTCTATTTTTAATTTCTCTCCAGGCTCCATCCCTTTTTCTCCGAAAAGGGATGATACTTTGGGAAGGATCTTTGTCTGATGTGCATGTTTGTCTATCATCAGTAGCATTACATGTTCATATATTAATGAATAAGCGAAGACATAGTGAAGGACAGGGGTAGAGCGTCGGCTTCTGGACACGAGGGTCGTGGGTTCGAATCCCGTGAGTGGCGGGATCTGCCTTGCGACTATTCATTAATCCACATTCGGCGCGAGTACTGATTATGTACCCAGGAAGAAGAATCGAGAGTTATTAATCTAAGTTGTTCCACAATCGATGTTAAATCAATAAGTTTAAACTAAACTAAACATAATGATTGTTTGCGTATTTGAACTTTTGTCGGAATCAGCTGTTGAAACACGATCACTTTTGATTACGATGTGTACAAGAACAAGTAATGATTATTCATCATGTTTCAACATGTGATTATGATATATAAGCGAAACATAAGATAGTAAACGTGTCTAAACCTTAGTCGGGACCAGTAGTTCAGGAGTAGAACGTAAGCCTTAGAATCCAGTGAATAGCGTTGTCCCATTTGTGATTGGGAGAACTTGCTTCATATTCGATGTAAGTCAAACATGTTTGAAATAAACTAAAGTAGTCAATCGGCTCAGAAGCTTAGTTGATATTTGCTACAAGATGGAAACCCTAGCAATCTGCGATATCCCTAATTCAGTGTTAGCAACACCAACACATATATCATATGTCACATGGTAACTCACGTGTTACCGCACACGCACATTGTCAAAAATGAATGGCGGAAAAAATGAGTGGTCTAATGTGTGCGTTATAAATAGATGAAGGTTAGCTTATAGATGATAGAATAAATCATTTTTCTATAAAAAAAATCCCGTTGATTTTTATGTTTTGGTCAAAAAAGCCCATTAATTTAATTTAGAAAAAAATCACTGCATGTATAAAGGTTGTTATAAAACAGGCACCCTTGTTATAAAACAATCACACTCTCATATGCCAAGTCCTTTAACACCAGCGTTTTGAATGACAAGATCCCTACACATATAGGCAAGGATCCCAAACATGGCCGTTTTTGGTATTTAAGATAGAGATAAAGGAAAATAACCTTTTGCTGACGTTTCATTTGTCCAGATTAATTATAGTTGTCAAAAGTACTTCTAGGTGCTGAATGTATGTATTTGGACTGATGAAGATTCGGATATCCTTACCAATTACTTTCCTGCTAAAGAACGAATTGAAAAAATGCGGTTTTGGTATGAAAGGTCAGAACCTACTTAAAAGAAAAATAAGGTGAATTAATCATTCACAATAAATAACAATAAATGCATTTGTATCGGGGGAAATTCATTTTTATCTAATTGGACATTTGTTGATCGCTACTTAAAAAGGGTTATAAGGAGATCAAATGTTATGAAAGACGATATTGCATTATATCAGTCTACAGAGCTGATGACTCGGTTTTGTCTGTAATAGTGTTATCATGATAAGTTTATCTCACAGCGACAATAGTCCTCTTTATTGATATAATGTCATGCCAAGTCTGATATAATCGCTTTGATGCCACTTCAATGTTTGTTCTTGTGCCATTTCGTATGCATCGTATAACATAGAAAAGGGGAAGGGCTGGAATAAAGATAAAATGGATAAGGAGGCGGGACTTTTAGCGCGCATGAATAAGCGCTACTACTTAAATAGGAAGAAATCCGATGTGACCGTTCAGTCGCTCAAAAACAGTCAACATGACACCGGCTTTAAGACTGTCCTTTTTATGAAATACTTGTGTAGGTGGTTTGATCGATGTCCGTATTCATCTTAAACGATGGGGCTGGAAGACGAGATCGCCATTGTTGGGGCGGGCTGTCGGTTTCCCGGAGCAGACAATCTGGACGAGTTTTGGGAAGTGTTGATTAACGGTGAAAACCACGTGAAAGAAATTCCCGCCACAAGATGGAACAACAGCGCCTTCTATGACGAGGACCAGAATGCGCCGGGCAAGATTTACGTCAACAAAGCCGGACTCCTGAAAAAGTAAGCGCTCTATTAGTTTATTTACTATTCAATGTGTGTGCGTTTTTCTCAAACATAGGATATGCCAATGTACATTCAATGAACAAAATCATCAATGTAATTTTTTGTACAGTTTTAATATATTTGTTAAGGTTTGTTTCGTTATTGTGCTGGTGTGTCAAAATTTCTATTCTCTATGTACACACTCTTTCTGTTCGTTTCTTCAGCATAGTTATTCGATATTGACCAAAGTCTGTTAATATTAGAAAGAAACGCACAAAAACGCGGATGTAATATATAAGAAAACTCATCAATGATAAGTTATTACGTTAAGTCTTCCTGAAAAATATCTGGTCTGAATTCTCAATTGCTTTAGTTGTGAAAGGCCAGATTTTGACACAGTTCTTTAAATACACATTAAATGATATGTTCCATTTGGAGATAAATCGTTAATACCGAGTAAACATTTTGTGACTTCTAACGACATTCTTTTTATTCTAAATTCTTCCTTTTACCTCAAACGTAATTAAAGCGTTCTAAAGCTCGAATAAAATATACTCATCTTTAAACTACCACTCAATTTTCCAAGATAAAGCAATCTATTTAACTTTGAAATATATCAAAAAGGATCGAATAGAACACAAGATCCTCGCATCTGAAAACCGGTGTCCTTACACACGTTTCGTCTGGATTTATACCAAACAACCATGTTTTCGTTAATGAATCGTGTATAAGGTTTTATCGCAACACATCGTCGGACATGATTTTGATGTCCAATTCTGGAAACGACAGCAATCCATTGATCGTTTTTACTCAAGCTCGTTTTTTGACCGAAACGATAATTTTCAGCTTAATTTTTGACCTAATTGATTATCTTCAGCTCAATTAACCTAAATTTGAATTCAGTCATTTTTTTCTTAACACCACCTGTTTAGTCATTTGAATGTACTAACGTTCAACTCTTCTGACGAAAATGTGGTCATAGTTTGTCGCATTTGATAGTTCATATCTTATACCAACTCACTACGCAGGAGCAAAATATGCCTTGTCTTTTTTTTCTCTATCTTCACAAAAGTTTAACATCCATTATAAAAGCAGCTTGAAATGAAATAGTCCAACAGGTCATGAAACTAACACACTTTTGCGGGATATCACATCACATGCTTTGTTTGCAGTTCCTTGTGAAATACTATTAACGAAACTAAATCTATCTCGCACACATTACCAGCGTCACGTGACAAGAGCAGTTAAACATTTGCGAAGACCCTATTGACAATGGTTTCTAATAATACCAGCGTTGTTACGAAAAATTTGATGTTTAAATGGTTAGCAATATCCGCAATATGAATGTTCAATATGTTTTCTCTACGGTTGGAATGAGGCTGCACAGCTATAATATGCATATACGTGTTATTTTATTCAAAAGATCTGTGTTGTCATTTTATCGATAACAGACAATTTATTTTAAACGGTTTAAATCCCACTCTGTGAGATAGTCCTTTATAAGATTCATTTTGGAAAAGTACAATTGTCATGAGTTTTAATCACGTTGTTGTTGTTGTTGTTGTTGTTGTTGTTGTTGTTGTTGTTGTTGTTGTTGTTGTTGTTGTTGTTAATTTAGTAATCGAACGACTGTCAAAATTCCCATTACCTACACGCGCAAAAGCACACGTTTGAGAAGGCATTTGGAGCGCGTGCTCTCGATTTGATTAAGACGGCTAAAAGCTGCTTCTTCAAACTATAGGGAAACTTGGACATAGAAAAGTCATTTCTGAAAACAGTGTAGGACCGTAGTGCTGTAAAAGACGCACAGGGAAAAGCGATTAAAATAAATAACTTTAAATAATTCGAGCCTGTATACAAAGAATAAATATTATGTTTTCCGAATCAAAAGGGATGCAACGGTTGTTTTAATAATCCATCGCATATGCACATACTTGAAAGTAATAACCCATTCTAAATTTTATTTTGCATTCAGTAGCTATTCTGCATTCAACATAACACAGACTGTACTTTTTCAACATTTTATTTTGACTTGGTAATGTTCTCATGTGTGAACAAACACCTATAAAGGCCCAAATAATGAGTCATCTGATATCCAGAAGAAGGGAATGTCCATCAAATAGGAAGACACCATACACGACGAATCAACCTCTGTTGCTGCATGTATCCGTAAGCTTATATCAAACGGTTTAATAAACCATTACATGTACCTGCAGTTCTCACTGAAAGAAGAAATGCATAAAGTATCAGTATATACCTATAACCGTAAAATTAACGGGGCCCGTGCTAGATAGAGTTTCGAAAGCTATGGAATTCTAGATGTGCAATGATCATAAGTCCAATCACCGAACCACTGTAATAACAGAGAGTTTCGCTATTGAGATTTGAGAAATAGTTTACAAGAATCTTAAACACGTCATTGGTTGTCAAAAGAAATATCGACGAGTCGGGCTTCCACCTCAAGAACTATTCTTCATTTAAAATCTTTCGTTTGTTACACGATTTCGGCATTTAGATTTTAGGTTGTAATCTATTTACAAAAAAATTGAAAGTGTTGCAGACAAATGAGCGTTAATTTTAAGTTGAAACGGTATTCTGAATAAAAGCAAATTCAGATGATGCCAACTATCTAGAATTTGTCCTTGTTTTTCAGTCACGACAAATGGGACAACCGATTGTTCGGTATCAGCGAGGTGGAGGCGTGTCGGGTCGATCCACAACAGCGTTACGTCCTGGAGTGTGTCCACATGGCTCTGGAAGACGGCGGAATAACTCGGAAACAGATAAACGGAACAAACACCGGGGTCATCATAGGTAATAGTCAAATGCTTCGGATATTTGTTACATTATATATTTTCTTTGTCAAGAACACTGATGAAAAGCAATTTCAAAACCTCCTTCAAAATGAGAAAGCGAAACCCTTAAGCTTCATTATTGTTGTCGTATTTTCAACTATCAATGCTTCGTACACACCGAAGCTTGCCGCGCCGAATAAAATAACAACGATAGAATGCTACTGTATGCTTCTACGTCTTATATAAGAGACAATTTTTTTATGAACATTATATAGATTTTCTCCTTTTCGTTTCAAGTTCTCTATATTTGTTTTAATTTGTAGCCAACCCTTAATGAAAATAGTGTTGGAAGAAGGTTTGTGGAAATTGCGTGCAGAAAAGTAGGCACAAAGGTTTTAAAGAGTTTCTGGGTGATATAAGAGCTTAGCTTAAGAAGAGGTCTGGCAATGCATTCTACATGAAATTGCGCCTGAACATAAAGCTCAAATATGATTTTATGGCTGGGGTTAACGTTAATATACACACGATGACGTGAATACAGTTTGGAAAACAACACCCACTGTCTTGTTTTCAGGAATGACTCATCAGGAACAAAAGATAACATGAGTTGCTAGCGTAGACAGAAAATTCTTTTTCAGCTAATGCGTAAAAAGTATTTGTTGGGGAAACTGTTAATAAAAATCAAATTGTCTATTCTAAAAGATATCACAAGACGAAATTCTAGATGAATAGTTGATCTATATTTAGTTTAAACATATTTTATTCATCATTTCATATATATTTGTACATATATTTACATTTATAAATAAACAGATGAAAAGGATTCGATCGAAAGCTAAGCTTATAAAGATCGTCTCCTATATATCCGGTAGACAAAAAATATATTTGAATTTAAACTATTCCTAAATATTCAACAATAAAATGAAAAAATGATATAACAACAATTGGGAAAAAAGAAAACAATTGGGAAAAAAGAAAACTTTAGGGGAAAAGTTGTCAGAAGTGTTTAATAGATTACTGTGATGTGGAGTCAAATATGGCCATTTCTATGAATTGTTCTATATACACTAACATGAATATGTTCTCTGAACTAGTGAATAGAAAATATGTTAAGTGGTACGGCAAGTTTAAAATGGTAACAAATGACATCTCATGAAAAACGTCTACTTCCTTTTATAAAGGAGTGAACAGCAGCAAAAATATTTTCATTTTCAGAAGTACTTAAAGCATCAACGCATATCATATTTCAGGCTCGATGAATGACGATTACAAAGTGATGGCGAATTCTGATCTAACAGAACTAGGGGGCTACACAGCAACTGGAACAGCCTCGAGTGTGCTGGCCGCACGTGTTTCCTACGTGTACAACCTTCACGGCACTTGTCTAACCTTAGACACAGCGTGCTCGTCTGCACTCATCGCCATTCATCTCGCTAGTCAGGCCATTCAAACAGGTGAGTACTTACAGTAAGAACAGCATCGAGTTTGCTGGCTACACGTGTTTCCTATGTGTATAACCTACATGGTACTTGTCTAACCTTAGACACAGCGTGCTCGTCTGCACTCATCGCCATTCATCTCGCTAGTCAGGCCATTCAAACAGGTGAGTACTTACAGTAAGAACAGCATCGAGTTTGCTGGCTACATGTGTTTCCTACGTGTATAACCTACATGGTACTTGTCTAACCTTAGACACAGCGTGCTCGTCTGCACTCATCGCCATTCATCTCGCCAGTCAGACCATTCAAACAGGTGAGTACTTACAGTAAGAACAGCCTCGAGTGTGCTGGCTGCACGTGTTTCCTACGTGTATAACCTACACGGTACTTGTCTAACCTTAGACACAGCGTGCTCGTCTGCACTCATCGCCATTCATCTCGCTAGTCAGGCCATTCAAACAGGTGAGTACTTACAGTAAGAACAGCCTCGAGCGTGCATTGCAGTCATTGGTGAATCGAAAATTCACGATTGGGTTGTACAGGTTTCTTATTGTCCACCACTGTGCAGCTTAAATCTATTATTTTCTGCACTTTAGGTGACTGTGATATGGTAATATGCGGCGGTGTTAGCAGTATTCTCTCACCGGACACGTTCAAAGCTCTGTGTGAAGCGCGTATGTTGTCGGCAGTCGGTCAGTGTCAGTCCTTCTGTGATACGGCCGATGGATACGCCCGTGGGGAGGGGTGTGGTGTCGTTATTCTTAAACGGCTTAAAGCGGTAGGTGCATACTGACTGATTTATAGATTCAGCCACAGTTCACTATACTATAAATTGTAAATAATGAAACACATGTACTTATTTTGTATTCTTTGTTTGTTTTGTTTTGTTTTTTTGATTTTGTGGTTTTACATTGAGTCAACGGTTTTTCAGTTATATTGCTAATGGTGTGTTATACGATTAAGAAAGACCCCAAAGCTTAACTGGCCACCGGAATTGTACATACCAGAAAGAAACATTAGCATTCCATTAATAAGCCGAGAGACTACTTCTCATGAAAGTAAATAACATGTCTACCACTTCCATGAGTTTGACCAACGCAGAGAAAGAACATATAATGTGAAGTCTCCCAAATCTAACCATTTGACCAAAGAAGCATCTTTAAGGACATTTTCTACAGTTTTATAAGTAAATAATCCCTTCATAAAACTTTCTTAATTTTGGATATGTTATTTAAAATTGTATTGTAAATTCAAAATTGAAAAGAAAAATACAGGTTGACTAAAATGGCAATTTCCATGGTGACCGTTTGGGGCAAAAATGTCAAAATGACCATACCATCTTCAAAGGTAATAAAATAATGTCTAGAAGGTTTCTTTACAAACAAAAATAATGTTTTCATACATTCATTGCTTTATAATTCAATATTACTTTGAATCATTACAATCCGAACATTTTTTGTAATCCAAATTAGTTTTTCAAATTTTTGTATTCGGTAAAAACAATGAAAATTGATATTTAAATTACAAATAAATGAAGATATTTAAAGATTCCTTTCATAGAATTTTCTTATTTTTCAGTATATGAAGTAAAATTTGATACTGAAATACAAAATGCAAAAAAAGTATATGTTGACGAGTTATTTTTCTGCAAAATGACAGTTTCTATGGTAATTGTATTTGAAAAACATAACGATTAATATAACCTTAAACTTGAAAAAAAAGCTGTGGGCTTAATATGATTGAGAAATATATGATATCGTTAATAACCTTTTATAATTTTTTGGATAATATGATTATTCTTTGAAAAAAAATGCATACAATAAACTTCATCCGAATAAAAGCGTTTATCCGACTATTATGCAAATTTACCTCTTCGGTAACATATTATTATCCCCCTTGGCTGCGCAGATGAAGTGCGCAGAAAAAACTACCGAGAACGTCCTTAAAGAGTCTATTATTAATTCTTTTCTTTTATGTGTTACTCAAAATACATCATGTGACTCTCGCGAATTTATCATACTTAAGATGGATTTTCATCTCTTTCCTTGTACATGTACTACACCATAGAAGCATACATGTATCATTACAACCTTACAATTTCCGAATCTTTATTCCATGTAAATGTATGGTTATTAGTAAATCTAAAACTTTCCAGAGATAAACATCATTTAGGTCCATCGACAAGGCATCAGCAGGGTCTAAAGTTATGCAGAAAAATGATGACTACGCAAGTTTAGACTGTCCAAACTTGTGTTTACACTACAATAATAGACCTTTTCAATACATCTTATATAAAGTTTGACAGTACGATAAAATCCTTTCAAATAAATCTTAATATACTTTCATAGGCCATTGAAGATGGAAACAAGATTTGGGCCACAATAAAAACCGGAAGTAACCAAGACGGAGGTACGGCAAGACCGATGACTGCGCCATCTGCCGACCAGCAGGTGAAACTTCTCAAACGCGTGTACCAAACGCATCACTTTAATGCTTCCGATATACAGTATATAGAAGCCCATGGTAGGTATACTTTCTTTCAAAAGTGTTCTGATGAGTTTCCAAAGAGGATCGACTGAAATGCGTCCATTATCCCTTCCCTTTAAACACCAAAGCATTTCAACCCCTCAAGACACAGGTGCTTGAAACAATCTTCGATAATATCCCAAAATATGCTCTGTATACTATATAGTATATAGAGCATATATTGGGATATTATCGAAGATTGTTTCAAGCACCTGTGCCTCAAGAGGGAACCAATATATATTTTGGTTCTGTGCCATTAGTGATTTCAATTTTGTACAAGGAATATATAAGTTAAACCAATTTCCAAACATAAGCAACATTGGACCACTTTGTTGCAGATGACTTTGAAATAATTGTGGAATAAGGAGAAATTGCCCTTTACGAGAAATTTCTCCTTTTCCAACAATGTTTTCTGCCCTATCAGAGGATTATCTTCCAATTTCATCAATTTTGGAGAGTCGAACATTTGGCGTTTGGTAAAGGATTAAGAGTTGGATGTAACATATTAGAAATATAATTATTTGATAGACATAACAGTACTAACCGTAACGATCGACTTTGCTTTGTGATATTTGGGTCAAGTTGAGACGGTGAATCACTTCCTAATGATTTGCCAAAAGTTATGATATTTACGATTAAACTTTTTGAAATTAACCTCGTTCCTATAGTTAATAAATTAAACAACATCTTATTGTCACAAGACAGAAGTATCATTCTAAATACTGCAAAATTTATTAGGGATGCTTTCATGAATAGAAGCACTGAACTGTAAAACAACCCCTTAACACTTATTGCTAAATTTCTATGTCTTTCAACGGAAGTAATGTTTTCTTTGCTTGCTTTTCTGTAATAAAAAAAAACAAAGGCTAAATGTTGACGGCTTGTCTGTTATTTTACGTGAACAATTTCAACTGCACGAGCAATGCACACTTTGCAATTTATAAATTGATATGAACGCAATATACTAGTTGTGTTATACCAATTATATTGGACGGTTAAACCTCAATAAGCTACCAAAAATACAGAACAAATTTGATTTCACGGAAAGTACCCATTGCTTTTCAAAGAAAGCGCTGCTGCTTAAACTGTCGTTTCATCTTTAGATAGCGATAGTGTGATATCATTGTTTTTCAGAAAGTGGTTGCCACAATTTAGTTATTCTGATTTTTTTCTTCGTTTATTTGTACCGAGACAATATAGTCTTCTACACACTTCAAATAATATCGCATAATTATGCTCCATGAAAACAAACACGAATGCCTGCATCGTTAAGTTTATTTAAGTCGTGAGGTTACTCCTATTACACAGAGGTCAAACGAGGGAGGTAATCTACTTTCAGGTTGGTCTTTATTTAATAAACGTTTGTTTGAATGACAACCAATACCTTATTTCAGGTACCGGTACACCAAGAGGGGATCCGACGGAAATCAACGCCCTCGGAACCTTCTTTTCATCCGAAAGGAGCAAACCATCCGCCCCATTGCTATTTGGCTCTGTTAAATCAAACATAGGTCACACTGAATCAGCAGCAGGGGTGGCCGGACTTCTGAAAGTGTTGTTGATGATGAAACATGGCAAGTATGTACCGTCCCTTCACGTAAAGGCAGACAAGAGTAATGTCAACAAGGCTATCAAACTTTCTGAATATAACCTCGCCATCTCAACATCAGTACAAGACTTTCCCTTAAACAATGATGACAAAAGACATGTTTCTCTAAATTCATTTGGATTTGGAGGATCTAACACCCACGCTATAATATCAAGAAGAGATGTTCATGTAACAAAGACGAATGGAACTGTGCCAGGACAATTCATTCCAATTTGCATATCTGCAGTTGATCACGAAGCCCTGCGACAAAACTTGATACAGTTCAAGGCTGACATACAGGATTCAATTGAAAATCAAGAAGATATTGCTTACACATCGTTTTACCACCGTGACATATTCTCGTTTAGGACGCTGGTCTTTGGCCGCGACGTCACAGAAATTCAGGAGGAATGCAATCATCGGATTGAACGATGCACTGACATGCTTCCAAAGAAGAAACACAACAAGGTTTTCGTTTTTTGTGGAGTGGGCACAACCTGGAATGGTATGTGTCAAAAGCTTATGAAGGAGAACGAAGTTTTCAGAAAGACGGTCGATCAAATAGATGTCTTCCTTGAACCTCTCACGAAATGGAAAATGGGAGACAAATTTCTTGCCGATACGAACTATGAAGCCCCTTTTCTGAATCATGTTGCTATATTTTGTGTACAGGTGGCACTCACAGAAGTTTGGAAGTCCTTTGGTATCATCCCTGATGTTATAGTCGGCCAGTCTGTTGGAGAGGTGGCTGCAGCTTATGCTGCAAATCTATTGTCATTGGAGGATGCCGTTAAAGTCATTTATTTCCGTTCAGAAATTTTGGCTCGACAGTCTGGTGGATCAATGACAGTTGTCGGCAATATGAACACAAAGGAAGTAGAAAACATGTGCAGCAAATACGAGGACAAAGTATGCATTGCTGTTTACAGTAGTCCTGTTGCTTGCACGCTCTCCGGAAGTACAGAGGAACTAAAAGATTTAACGAATGGTTTAAAAGCAGACGGAACAGATACACGAATATTCATACGGGAGCTGAAAGTCAAGTGTGCCTACCATTCACCCCTTCTAGATGGTTGTGTGGACGAAATCAAAAGCATGTTAGACCCTGTATTTAACAAATCGACGGGCAGTCTAACAAAGAAAGACGGAGAATTTATCCCGATGATTTCAACGGTAACAGGAGAACCTGTGACGTTTGATCAAATTAATAGCGGGACTTATTGGGCTACAAATATTCGACAACCTGTCAGGTTTATGCAAAGCATAGAGGAAGCGTTTGACATGAATAACTTTAATGTTTATCTTGAAATTGGCCCCCGACCAGTGCTTCGTGCACACCTCTCAAACATTTTAGGAAGCACGATCAAATCCCGAGCCGTCCCATCCATGCTACCAAACAAGGAAATACAGTGTCTATATAGATCACTGTCGGAGATGTTTGAACTTGGAATAGATATAAATGATTCCAATTTTGTTAACAGTGAACACAGTCAGCTTTCTAGCATTCCGCGTTACTCTTTCAACAGGACAGCGGAATTATTCATGCCTAAAACCACACAAGATTATTTAGCAGGTTATACAATCGACAATGGCCACATGTTTGTTCGAACAGCCAAGAGCGCTGATGATATACGCTTTGAGATTAACATTAGCAATAAATCAACTCCTTTTGTCTTTGACCATTTTCTGTCAGAAAAAGTCATTGTTCCCGGAGCGACATATATTGAAACAGGATTTAAAGTCGGTATGGAAATATTCGAGAAGCCTGTAGACCGTTTGTCGGTGTCTTTTAGCTTTGCGAAAACATTCTCACCATCGCCAAGTAGACAAAACACACTCAGTGTTCAACTTGCTTCCCGTGATAAAAAAGATGTTCAGTTCTCCGTTCTAAACGAAGGAAACATCCTTGCCAGTGGAGCAGTATCAGAGAGAAGTATACCTAGGCGGAAAGCGGTTGATATCAGATCTCTTAAAGCAGAATGCACAGTACCTAAGACAAAGTCAGAATGTTATGCTTCTTTGGAAAATTTTAATTTCCGATATGGAGAAAGCTTGAGCTTAATACAAGGTGCTTTTGTGTCTGAATCTGAACAAAAATGTCTGACAGAGCTTTGTATTCCGGATTTCCTCTGCAAGGAACTGATACGAACACACTTTCATCCAGCTATTATAGATTCAGTTTTTCAGATCTTTGGAATTTTAATCGAAACAGGTACTTTCGCAAATGCATTTGTCGTTCCAAAAGGAGTTGGTGGGGTGGTTATTAACAAACCAGTAGAACCAGTAATGTACGGCTTTGGAGAACAGATCCGGGCAACGGACAATTCGACGCATTATAATGCAGTCTTACTATCAAAAGACGGCTCTGTCATAGCAGAGTTTGAAGACTTCTATACCTCAATCATCAGAAGTGACACAGACATACAAGATAAGCCATACAAATACGCTCTTAAATGGTCAGACGTTAAGGAGTTACCATCTACAAATACTGACAAAAGTCCAAAACATGTACTGCTGTTTTCCGATGATACATATTCCAAATGGCTCGAAGATCTGAGGGCTCATGTTGACGTTCTTACAAAAGCATCGATGGAAACGTTTTCAATTCCTCCTTCCAATCAAAACACAAGTTTAATGATAATATATCACGTCAGTGGAGATTTCGACAACTGCGAGGAGGCTGATGCACAAAAAGTGTTCTTTAATGCAATAAGACGATTTTCCAATATAAAGAAACTTTTAGCCGAAATAAAGAAATCAGACCTTGATATTCCTATTGCAATTATTACAGAGAATACTCAGCCATGTCCTGGCAGACAGAGAATGA
Organism: Cerastoderma edule; assembly: GCA_947846245.1. NCBI lineage: Eukaryota > Metazoa > Mollusca > Bivalvia > Cardiida > Cardiidae > Cerastoderma > Cerastoderma edule. Next base: position 27,640,592 of record OX401416.1, on the reverse strand, counting down.
CTTTTGATGGTTCTGAAATCTGGGGAATGATTCGATCTGCAGCACTTGAAGGTGGCACCAAAAGCGTCAAATTAATAGACATTGACCGAGACAAGGTGGACGTAAAAGCATTACTGAATCTTCTCTCAAGCTCGGATACAAACGACATGGAGTTCGCGCTTACATGCTCTAAACTTTACCAGCCGAAGATGCAAACAGATATTGAACAGAACAGGACGAAACGAGCTATTATGGTAACTTCTTCAGACAAACTAGCGATATACTCAGGAAATCCGATTGCTGTAAATGATCCCTACTTACTATTGTCTAATCAACCAAAGGCCTCCCAAAACACAGTTCAAGTAACTATAAAATCACTTACCACAAACAGTAATGGTTTATATTCACAGACGTTACGTAATATGGATGTTTCGGAATCAATGTTACAAAAACATGGAGAAACAGACTTTCAAGTGATAGCTCTGGAAGGAAGAGGTAAAACTGAAATAGGAAACGATGTTGTCTTTCTGTATCCTTTTAGGGCTGCAACAACTATCGATCTCCCAAGGGATTGTGTTATCAACATGATTGACTGTCCTTTTCAATCAAATGGTATTCTAATTTTGATAAACCTTCTTATTCAGATAGCATCTGAAGTACAGGAGGGAACAGACGTGACGGTGATAAAACAATCTGAGGAACAAGATGTTGGTCAGGAACTATTCACGAGTTTGTTGTTGACAAAGAATTGCACAGTCCAGTTCCTTATGGACAAGCATATACACAATGCCGACGCTATAAACAATCAAGTACTTGTGGTAACATGTTACCTGTCCGCAAAACGCTGGATGATGGTTTTGAAAGCATTTCCAGAGTTAAGAAGGATAGTGTCACTAAGTAGGTTTTTCCCGGAGCAGTTTCCCTTATGGATGAAACACACGTATCCTGATATCCAGTTGATTATTCTGTCAACTAGCGACATGCTGAGTATCAATAAGATAAGCATTACAATGCCAATGGTAAAGAAAGTTTTACGACAGTTCCGGTCATATTCCGGAAGCAGAGAGACAAACAAGTTCTTATTGGATTTACCAATGAACAATTTACAGATCGAGGATAACATTGTTGATGGTTCCCTTAAATGTTTTTGTAACGCCACGAGTCTGTTTAGGTCTCAAGCATGTTACGTGGTTGTCGGTGGATTAACTGGTCTTGGTTGGGTACTACTGCAATTATTGGCTGAGAAAGGCGCCGGGATGCTCGTAACACTGTCGAGGCGACCTCCGTCAAATTTGATTCAAGAGGAGCTGGATAATTTACAAAAGTCACATAGTTGTCGCATCGTGCCAATGCAGTCAGACATAACCGATCTAGATTCCGTACAGCGGACCTTTTCAGGTATACAGCAGAAATTTCCGAACCATCCGATCAAAGGTATTTTTCATGGTGCGGGTGTACTTTCTGATTCTGTTTTGGAAAATATGGATGACCAGAAGGTAAAAGACGTTCTGAAACCTAAGATAAATGGAGCATGGAATTTGCATCTTGCCTCTTTGAATTGTTCACTAGACTACTTTGTGCTTCATTCGTCGATAGTTTCTGTAATTGGAAACCCTGGTCAGTGTAATTATGCAGCCGCAAACAGTTTTATAGATTCGTTTGCGTTGTACAGAAGATCCAAAGGTCTTCCAGCTCAAAGTATCAATTGGGGAGCTCTCGCTGTTGGAATGGCAGTCGACAGCAACGCCATTAAGTCTCAACTAAAACGAAGTGGCTTCAGTATGCTTACTCAGAAACAAATAAAAGAGTTCTTTCTCGAGGTAATGCTAAATGACGATACTGGTGTCATTTATGCCGATATTGAATGGGAACGGTTACTGGCCGTGCAACCTATGTCCACGAAGTCGTCCAAATACAGCCAGTTTCGCAGCAAACGAATCGATTTAGCACAAACGAGCAACCTACAGTTTGACATGGAAGATTATACCAATCTAAAACAAGATGAGCAAATCAGAAAAATTCAAGAAGTTCTAACAGAATTGATACATGAGCAATTGGTGATTGATGAAGATTCATTGAAGATTGATCGACCAATTACAGCCATGGGCATAGATTCAATGGCGGCGATGAGTCTATCCAATAAAATTGACGAAGTTTTTAAGTGTCGAATTTCACTTGTCATTCTACTATCAGAAGAGACAACACTTTCTACACTCTCAGACTTCATTTGGCAAAATATAGGTACATCTTCACACGAATCAGGGGATCAGGATTCGAGTGACACGAATTCCCTTACGTCAAGACTATTCAACACAAATGGTTATACGTTTATGCAGTTGGATTTCCTGGAGAAATACAAATATCACCGACACGATCCTTATTATTTACGTGTCATAGATGTTGAGCTAACAGAGTTGAAGTTCCATTTAGAAGACTGGCATGTGATACTTAGGCATGTACTAAAGAATAATCCTGAACTGAGAAAAATATTTCACTTTGCTGAGACGGGTGATGTTTCTTTCGAAACTGTTGGAAATAACGATCTTGATGTCGACATAACAATGTTTTTTCATGGCGTTTTGGATGACGAGAACTCTCCTGACATTCGATTACAACTGCCGACTGATCTCAATGGACGCCTGCCTGTTTCATTTAGAATTTATGAAACAGAAGTATCCACGGTTCTTCGTGTGATAACACATGCACTAGTTGTGGACATGAGAGGATTGTCATTGTTATGTCGGGATATAGAAGCAACAATCGTTGCGTATTTCTACAAGAAGGATCTACCCGAACGGACCACAATAGATGTACCCGAAACCGTAAAGGCTTATATTCTACCAAGGATGAACGAACTACAGAGGTTTTGGAAGAACTATCTTGACTGTAATATAAAACCCATAACACTTGGGTCAAGGTTACAGCTTGTCGAAGAAAAATACTGCAGTATAAAACACTTGACTGTTCCACAGGGGACTGTTTTGGCCATCAAGAAGTTTTTGGCAAGGTTCGGCATTACGCTATACGAGTTTATCATGTCCCTATACCAGATCTATCTTTTCATCGGCTCTAATTCTCCTGTTATAACTGTGGGTACTGCAGCAGATATGAGGCTTCATGTACCAGGATTGAGTCATGTGATCACCAGATGCGTCAACTACTTGCCAATCATTGCAGAACTAAATGATAAAACTACGATTGAGGATTTCGTGAGATCAAATAGCAAACAACTCTCGACGGCCACTCAACATGGAGCTTATCCTAATTCACTTATCCGAAATGAACTGAAAACGGACGAAGTGCGGGATAATTTATTCAGACATTTTTTAGCCATGAATGATATGGAAGAAATAAACAAAGTCATGGAAGAGAAAAACAGTCGAGCATCAATTCGACGGGTATGGCATATGCGACATGACCGAGAAACATTTATCTTCGTAAGGTACGACCTACAAAAAGCTTGGATCAAGTTGGAAATCGGCCAGAATACAAAGATTTGCGGTCAATACGGTCAAATGTTTTCTGACAACATGATGCTATTGACAGAGACAGTCATGAGCAGTGGTCATAAAACGCTTTCCACCCTCCGTTCTGAGTTGACAAGCAATCTGAAGGAAGGAAAGACTCTTTTCAGGCAGGACAATTCGAGTCCAAATGGATCAAAGGAACCACAACTGACCCGTTCTTCAGATCTTATCAAGGTCTTGCCGAAAGACGTTTCCGAAGAGACGCAACTCGTCTTTTACGCAGGTTGGTATATTCAGTATCGTATCATTTTACTAAAGGGTTACAAGGCACACACATCCGTGACCGAATATATTTATCTTCATGAGTCATAGTCCAAGTTATGTTTTAGAAAAGAGACCTATTTTGATTTGGTCAGACCAGGAATGTTAAATATATCTTTATCTGTTTTAATGATTTTGTTTATTTAATGTATAAGCTTGTGGATAGAGAATAGACAAAGAAATCTACGTGCTGGGTTCATTTAATGTATGCCCCGCTCATTCCTGATGTTTGGTTTTATTGAACTGCGTTATTTAGGTCACTTTCATCTTTAGCAGGCAGATTCAATCACTTATGCATGGTGCAATACAAAATGGAACGGGGTCGACAAATAATTGTCAACCCCTTTTTATTTATTTTTTTTGACATCCAATTTTCAATTTTTGCAAGTGTTGATTTTCATTTCATGATGTTCTTGTATAAATCCGCATATGTCACCCCTCATCTCTCGTTACAGATAACTTAAAGGTTAAACAGAAAAAGAGTTTAATGATACCTGTAAACAAGGCAGGATGTTTCAAAGAGAAATCTCATGTCGAAAATAAGGATATCAAGAACATAATGGAACAGAACAATATTACCACTCTAAAAGCAGGTATAGTAAAGTATCTTTGTTTTATGTCAAGCCCACTACTGGTTATAACCAGTACTCTCTTCACTAGCACTTGTGCATTCACACATGACGATTCGTGGATCAGTATATTTTATTTTATAACGGATAGCCTTTAGGGAAAAAAAACAATATGAAGAAACTTGCTGAACGATAACATTCGTCACATCGATATCGTATTTTAGTGCTAACAGAGTGACCTATTTATTGAAAATTGATCTCAATCAATATCCCATGTGTAACCAGGGTGAGAAAAACATGTATCACCAACATAATTCATAAACTAATCTATATAAAACTTGTGTATGTTAAATACGTTACAGTATAATCTATCATCATAGATATGGAGATTAATATGAGAAATGCTTGTTCTTTTTCAGATATGTTGAAGGATAACAACATATTTAACGTTAACGAATTGTCTAACCCGTCAATTACAAGCAAAACGCCTGGAAACGAAATGACCAGACAACAACAGAAAATACAGAATTACTCCAACAAGATTATTCTTGCCCTCGGTAGGTAGTCATGTGATATACATTCGTAGTCATGCTCCTTTCTGAAACAACCTTTGCCATAGCAACATTAATACGTTTATATAAGTCATCTGTGTTATTCATCTTGATGATTCCCTTGGAAGAAGCTCATATTTTGTTTCGTCTCAATTACCCTTGTCACTTGCTTGACATATATGTTCCATTCCTAACTAATCAAATTACATTGTAAGTTTTTTTGGATTGGGAATAAGCCTTTGGTAATGAACAAACGTTCTTCTAAATCGTGTGAGGGTTTTATTGAGGTAAACTTTATTCACTTAAAACATGTTATTTGCACCCTCAATCAATAAAGGCTTACTGAAAGTTTACTTCCTGAATTAATGAAAAGACCTTGAATAATATGATTAAAGCATCCAATATCAGAAAAACTAAACCTTTAAATAAAGTACGGATAGTTTGGGTTGTCAATATTCTTCATAATTTATAACTTCATAACTTCATATAGCAGTAGTTAAAAACTTCATCGCAATCATTCATACCGAGGACGTGTTGAAACACTTATGTAGGTCAAACTCGCTGTTGAAGTGTTCGATCTTGTAATCGATCTTGCGTGACGTAACTAACCTCTGTCTTACAGGTGAGTTTGAGAAGCAAACGTCCTATGGCTGGGACCATAAAGTACAGGTGAGACTGTGTGTAATTGACGGAAAGGCCGTGTTGGAATGGGGCAAGGAGAAGCGAATGAGAAAGAACAAGCCCAGAGTGGTACAACTGACAGATCTCAGGGAGGTCATCATGCAAGATATAAACGGTAATAAAAACTTACTTTACGGGATCAATTAAAGCCATAAAACTGGCTCAGTGAATTATCACCTTCCTTATTAGGAACTCATTTTGTCAGTGTTACAGCTAAGTAATACATCATTCCTAAAAAAAACCTTCCACATCCTGGAAAGGAGATATTGCCCAGTCCAAGGCAATTAGCAAATGAAATGGAATTTAATGTATATTAATTATAACGTTTAGATAGTCGCTGAAACTACAGTAACCATTTTCATATTCCAAAGCAATTGCAAATGTCGTGTAATATTGTTTTAGTTTGAGAAGAATTAGGAAAGACATATGGAAGCTTTCTTCATATCTTGCAACCAGTTTCAAGGGGAGAAGGTGAGCTTTACTCTATTTGTTATTTGACTTTAAGCCCCAATGTTACTAAAATGTTTTGACACACAAGCTCGATATTCAATTTGTAATCGACAAGTAATTCTTAGTCAATGCTCAAATCGAACTGATTGAACTATGATCACAAAATTTAGCTAAAGTTGTCAATGATGTCTTGCAGGGTCTTTTTTCATTTAATTGGGAAGAGGTCTATGTCTGCAGATTTTTGGAAATTGCGTCAATGAAATTACTTAAATGGGAAAGCAAATGGCTTGTGTGTCTTGAAACTTTTGGGATAACTGCATGATTTTAAAAATATTTCCAATTGGAAATGTGCCTTTTATGGGCTCCTGTTATATAACACGAAAAGCCCTGTCTTGCTATTTAATCAGCTTACTTATTTCCTCATCATCATTAATTTCAAAGCGATTGAAGATTTAAAAATAACACGAACCTTTTTCTTGTCACAAAGGTTGTAATACGGTATAACAGTTGTTATGTAAATTCGTAGTTTTATATTATTGTCTGTTGATTTGTATGAGTACAGTGTAAGTCCAAATACAAAATGCTAGAATGGTTAAAGCGTTTCTTATGACACTACGTGTGTCGAATGAGGTGATTTGGTCTCACAAAATATATAATTCATACACTTATAGACTCTTACAATTCAAAGATTTTTATAAAAATTCTTAAATACCTGTTTAAGAAATCTAAACGAATAGTTTTGATCATCCTGGAAATCAATGATTGGAAGAATGTAAAAAAAAGCGGGTTATTCTTTTTTACGAGTCAGCCATTCCCCAAGTGTAACGAACGCCATGTGAGAGTTTAACAATACATTTCAGGTTTGCCGTCGCTGATAATTGGTGCGGGAAAGAAGCTACTGGTACTGAAGACACCGAGCCGCCATCAAGCCGATCAGTGGCTGGAGATCATCCGAGGATCAACCCGAAATGGTTTAACGAACATTTAGCAGAAATCTGGACACAGCATATTCTGGATTTGTTTGAATCACGTAATTTCCCAGCTACATGTACCAATGATTTATGGACGACTTACATTTATAATATTTTGGATGAAAAAAATGTGAGGGCGAGATTAAAATGTTCTTCTTGAAAAAATCTTTGACCGATATATTGAAAGAAAGAAATAATTCTACCTTTGTAGCCTGCGTTATTATACAAACTTGAGAGTTAATGCAATGCTTGTTTATATTGAGGTATCACAACTTATCAGTAAACAATAGATTGTTTTTCTTCAATTTCTTCTGATCGGATGTTAATATTGTGTTTTCGATAGGCTCTTTGCATTGTTCGTCACAACTATTTTCAATAACATCATTATTTATTTACTTATTATCTATACGGAGTTTATAGTTTACCTATAACCAAGATTTTATTCATTTTATGATTATCTTTTATACAATAAATTACTGGAAAGCGAGTGAAGCCCGTTAATCACTGGTGGCCAACGCTCTGCCTCACCACTGCGGGGCTGACGACGAAATCGGTTGCGCAACTTCCGGTGTAGCGGTTTTAGGGTAGTGCTTGCTATTTTTATTAGAATAACAGTTTAAAAAGAGTGATTCAACCCTTATTGACACCAACCGCCTGAAGGTAAAGTCTCAGTTTTGAACTCATGGAATTGGCTGAGATTTCGTAATTTTCTTCGACGAAGAAACTCGAAAGTGCATCCTCCCGATACCCCGTTCGCAAAACAAGTACAATATTATGCAAATTGCCATTTTATGTCAAGCTAAATGGGTGTTCTGATCAATAATGATACTCAAAACTACCAATTGGTGTAAGATTTGCTGCAATTTAGGTTTGTTTGGATAGAATATCACAATGTTTACATGATGGTGCGGTTGTGTACTTTCGAATTGCAATTCTGAATTGCGTCGACGACGAAATCTCAGCCAATTCCTTGAGTTTAAAACTGAAACCTTACCCATAGGCGCTTGAATTCGATAAGGGTTTAGTCATATTTTTAAATTATCGATTACTTGTTTGAAAATGTAGGAAAATAGCAAGAACCTAGCCTAAGATCGCTAAATCGGAAGTTGCGCGACCGATTTCGCCGTCAGCACTGCAGTGGTGCTGCAGAGCGTTCACCAGCCGTGTCAATTGGTGCGAACGTTGACATGAAGCGGGTTAAGGCGAAAAGTAGTTTATTCACTGACATTTGACAATGAATTTACTTCATTTACATATTGTACAGGAACTCATTTTGCCATCGTCTCGCAAAAGTTAATTTATGTACTTTTAAAGTACATTAGTAGAATTAAGCAAACTCATCATGAAACGCTTATGCCATATGTATTCATGTCCTCTCGGACGCGTCAGACAACTGCTTCCGATTATAATAGGTTAAATTCGGGGATTGAAATATTGGTAAAGGGACAAACAGAATAGTAGGCGTGAGTCGCTAAAGGGCCACGCTTTCCTGACTCGGCACATTTGGTTCAGTCAATGAATGCCTACGCTGTGCTCGAAATACTTAACCCATTGATGTCGCTCATCTATATTCTCGTTGACACGATGGGATAACTGCAAAATCAAACCAACATCAAAAAGGAAATTCCATGTTAAGCAAAAATGTAGGATTACAAACTGCAGTCATACTATCGAATCATAGTTAAGTGCAGGTCGGTGTGGCATTTTTATTGTGGTGAACGTTTTCATTGTATCTTTACATTTTCTTGAAATCGTTCTGGATACTGAATAAAAAAAGATAAAATATTGCTAGTTTTTGTTCTATTAACCCGATACGATTGCTTATTTTCATTCCCACGTATCTTATCTTGTGACATATTCAAATAGAGATTTTAAACACATTACAATTAAAGGATAAACGAAATGAATATATTTTAGGAAAATCTAAGCAAACCATAAACACAAGTGGAAACAATTATCGTCATATTCATGTTTATAACAAATCCGGAAAGTTGATGGAATTGTCTGCAACAAAAATATCCATTTGACTACTTTACCGTTTGCATTATATGAATCCGTTAAAGTTTCTGTGCGTCATAAAATTATTTTTTGAAACTTTCGCAAATAAAGGAATATAGATAAATTTAACATTTCAGCAGGGAAACCAATACCATATAAGATGAATGTTGACTTTTTTCATTTTATAAAAATTGGAGGGAAATCCGACATAATCTAAATATAGCGTCAAGTTATGAACAACCGTCACGTGACGCTCACGTGATACTAAGACTACACGCTGAAAACAAAAATGGACGATGACGCTAGTACCTTCTAAGTTAGATGTACATCGTCACGTGACAGGCACTTGACAGCCCACGTGACGTTTCTTATTACCATATAGCTGTAGTAACATATAAAAGTCAAGGCCGTGGGGAATTTCGTCAATATCTTCATCTATACCGCGATTTCGGCGATTTTTTTAAATGAATATTTGTTAGAAGCATAGCTGAATACCATACGCAAATTTTATTTTCTACTTATATATATTTAGTGTATGACGTCCAGGATCTTGAACAGCTAATACAGAAGCTGCTTTAGTTTGTATTTACTATATTGCTTATACGTTAAAGTTGTTTAGGCTTCCAATACCTCTGGCTAACTTTGATGCAGGAAAGTCATTACTACCGTCTTTTTTTTAGTCTGTGATATTGGCTTGTATTACGTTACTCCAACGCTTTGGGCAAACCCTCTTTCATAATCACGATTTGATATTTACTGGTTGGGAATCACTTGACTAATGGTAATTAATTATGTCTGATAAAAAACTTATGCCGCATTGTGTATCCCGCATGAGTTGACCATCGTCTAAACTGTTCTGGTGTTATATGATAGCCAATGTCAGTTAACGTCGTAACATCTATTTGCAGTCGATGGGCGATGCTTTTGTCATTTGCACCCGAAAAGACGATGGTCAACTCAAGTTGGATACACATTTTGGTTATCTTTGGTGAAAGTATGAGAGAAAAAAGGAAATATACCTGGGGCGGCCATTTTGTTCGGACATAAGATCGTTAGGATTGGTCACATGATTTCCTCGCCTGATTTAATAACCAATCATGATTGTATATACATAGTATATAACGGCCGCCTTTAAACAATGTGATTCAGTGTCTTTAAGACGCATCCAGCATTGACTGTTTTCAGATTAGTTTACCTGTCAACTACTTTTAACAGGAAATTTAGTTCCCCATCTTTTTGTTCAACAAAGAGATTTGTTAAAGGCCTGCTAAAATGAATTGAAGCATATTCCGACCATTGGACACTTGAAGGCTGTCGTATATGGCTGGTTAGTACACAGTACGTGTACTGTCGGACGTGTTTTTTTTTTTTTGTATGTGTTTTTACACACTTACGCTCGTCTCATTTCCTGGAATTGATTTACAATAACATTTTCCCTCATTTACAAAGGCGTTTTGTCTATATTCGTTTTACTTCAAAGCAATTTCCCCGTGTCACAAGACTTTTTCCGATTATCGAAACATTTCGGTATCATAGCCAAGTACTGTGTTGCCATGCTAGTAGATCTGTAATCCTTTCATGAATACGCTTCTTTGTGGAAAATTCTTCCCAAACTGGTTGACTAATGACCTTTACGATGCAAGAGTTAAAAAGCACTGATGCGTTGGCCTTTACCCTTAGAATACTGGGTAATTTTCTAGATATATAATTATGTGTCGTCTGCAATCCAACATTTTAAATAAATGCTTAGTTTTGATGGGGAAAGGTACTCAGAGAAGCAAACAGGTTACAGACATGCGGCCAATTTACTTGTTTGCATAAGCATGAAGTCGGTTCCAGGATTAAACACTTGTCCAAATAATTTGAAATATTCCATTTTTATTTCAAAAGCCAAAAAATCACAAATCAACTTTGGGACTATTAACCCTTATATTGCTGGCCCTTCATTAATTGGATTTTTTTTATAAACCATCTTTAGTTCATGTAACTTTAATACCAATATCATTTCAATATGATATTCAATAGCTAACTATGAATTCAAAATAAATCCGGAAATGTAACTTGGTGAGTGTCTTCGAAATGAGAAATACTTTAATGATTTACATTTCGATATATTTTTTAACCCCCCAAAAATGCGTTTTCCATCAGGGGTGGACTACCTTTAAGGATTAATATTTGCCTTCGGTTCACCCAATAAAATCAAATCTGCCCGAAAAATCCAAGACATTCACTTAGTTTATCTATAACTTTCTATTTAACCAGTCACTGCTGACGACATCATATCACTCTTTGATTTTTTTTTTTTGCAAATGAGTTGTCGGTCTTATTGAATTCGGCCATTTTTAAAAGGGTATACATGTATAATCTAGATACTGTTTTAAAGATCTTCTCTTTAATACGCTAAAACATATCACCTTGAAAATGAAATTATTCGATGCCAGATAGTTGTTGCTGAGATAGAGGAAGTCTTATCAGAATCGGCTCTTGTTTACTGTTGCTAATATTGATCTTCATTTGTATTAAGTTTTCCATTTGCATTTTTCCTGTTTATTTGAATCATTTAAGTTAACAGGATAATTTAAAAGAAATGTTTGGCGTCATTATGCCTTCGACCCACAAGATAACATTTGTACACTTGCCCGATAATCTCTCCGAGTAAAGACGTCAACCATCAAGGTTAAACTAATGAGATGGACAGTGAATAATATAAAAACTATGCGCAATTTCGAGCAACGAATGTCAAACTGTTAAAAGTATAAGCAAAATGGGGAATGGGGACAACCATACATTAAATGTCTCGCTAACCAAGTGTCATCGAATTCACTTAGACTGGTGCGTGACGGGTGTTGTAACGGTATTTGGTGTAAAATATGACAGTACTCCGTGGCCTTGCGTGGATGAAAATACAGTGCTTGAAATAACATGGATTCTCTCCGCGTACGTTCACATATCGATGACTGCATTTGGATTTTCATTACAAGCAGTCTGCCTCCTGGAGTGCCGATGGTTCTTCCCGGCTTGACCAGCCCTTATGGACAGTGTAGTATGGCAGGGGGTCTTCCTCAAACATTAATAGTCGGGCATTGCAACATAACTCATATAATGTTAACACGGTGGAAAATCCCATATACATTTAATGGTTTTTTTTTGTTATATTTTGTGGATAGAGCACTGGAGTGGTAGGGATCTTTGTTTTTTGTTTGTTGAAATCGATGTCAATGCCATTTCAAAAACCTTAAGACTACATAATGATTCCCATGACATATGCCGGAACACGACTATGAAAAAGTTAAATTGTTAGTCGCTGTCTAACAGTATTTTCGTTGTAAGTTAAGGAAAAAAACGCTACCAATCAAAAGAATAGAACCTATAGAGAGTCCGACTCCTCTGTTCTTGGAATACAGAAAATGGGTTTTCCATTTGACATAATTTGTAGCAAAGAGTCTGTGACACAAATCTCATTGGGCAATTTACATAAGAGGAGAACGGGAAGGAAAATAAAGAAAAAGATGAAATGAACGTTTTCTGCTTTATTTCGCCAATAATCATTCCCATTAGAAATTACATAAAATTGATATAAAATAAATTGGTTGAACAGCGGGTTTATGAGAAAATTTAAAATCATAAATGAAAAGTAAAATTTCCTCTCAGTCGAAATCAGCTTAAAGCTTTTCACATTTTCATTAAAAATGTAATAAAGCTTCCAACGTTTTATAGTTTAAACATTTTATTGGATGACTTCAATCCCACGTGACTTAATTGTCCCATCCTTAGTATTACAAACTTCCAAATTTGAAATAAGACACACTAGACCTTCGAAATGTCCAGAAGGTTTTTCAATGATTTGGTTTTATGACCTAGGTTCCATCCCGTGTAATGCTGTTCTTTTAAACAGCAGATATTATCGGACAAAAGTGTGTTGTGTTGCTTGATTCCTGGTATATGTACTGAAATACATATAAAAAACTTTCGAATCTGCTCAATGTCAATATGCAAGGTTGTAGTAGGGTTTCGCTTAAACATTTATTCCTCTCCATTCATCTTAATACCTTTTATAATTCTACTTTCATCATATTTCAATACACTTTATATCTAAACGAGAAACGAATAAATATGTATGGTGAAATAGAACCGCTTTGTCTATAACCTGTCTCTACCAAAACAGTTATGACATTAAGACATTAAGTTTAAAACAAACTTCAGTATTGTGAAGAAAAAGTTATATCAATTCTTTAGATATTTCTCCAAATTAAATCCAACGATTTTTTTTTATTTTCAATAAAATTGAATGACAAAGAGTCAAAATCTTTTTAATAATCAATATGCATAAATAAACCAGGAATTTCGTTATCATCACAATGTTTTAAAACAGTTTACACTCGACGTGCATTTCACCCTCTAAATCTATCTTTGATTAAGACCATTTATTCGTTCGATGCCAAAAGTTTTCAGACATTTTTTATATATATGCTTTTTTTTTTTTTTTTATTAAAGCTTACTTTTATATGACATTTTATAATATCATTAGCCTCGACTTTATTTTACATGTTTAGGCTTATTTTTTTTTTGTCAAACAGGTTAATGTCCCTAGTTTTGAACTTTTTGATTAAATGTAATATATTAAAATGCAAAATCTACATATAGAAAGTTCGTCATCGTATCAAAATGATTTTAAGTTGTTTAGGACGTTTTTACCGGACGTTAGATAGACGTAGCTATTTAAATAAGGCACCTATGGTCTTACCGAGTATTTCTGGGTCGTAGTGATTTAGCTCCGTTCCCTATTAGAAAAGTTAGCTTCGACTTCAAGTGCATAGTTAAGCTAGTAAAAGATGACCAACAGAGTATGGGTGTGTTTGCTGTATGATGGAAAGAGAGTATTGTAATGCTTTCAAAGTTTGATTTGAATGCGTATTGAAATATTTTTCAATCGGGATGTCTGAAAACACATGCTGATGGCTCGACCAGATTTGGCAGTTTGTGATACTGGTTTTTTGGACGGTAATGGTACACATTGTCGAGTTGCAAAAATCGACACGATTGCGTTGTCTTTTTTATTAACAGGATTTTAAGTGTCCAATGAACGACTTGATGTTACTACATCTTAGAGTCAAGGGAAGAAAACATATTCTGACTTCAGCAGAGCCATGACAATAAATGACTTAACATTGGAGTGAATGCCATTGCAAGATATCAAAATTCACAGAAGTACATGTTTGACTTTATTCCGATCTGCAGGTTGAACTTCTCAAGCAGACGTACGAGAAGGTAATGTGAAAATACAACAACAAAGGTTATTGCTGTTAGAAGATATCGCTTTCCAGTAACTACAACTGACTGATTAAAAGGGACAGCATTTGTTGTAAATGACTACACATTATAGCATAGAATCAAAGCCATGATTATATAAGATCCAGGATATTAAGTTTCAGATTAAGAAAACAGCACTAAGAAAAATTGCCATTCAATCAAATAAACTTTGAAGATCTATGAAAACCAAGGGGATTGGTAGTCCGAATGATCACGACATAGATATTCCATTGTGTAACACAGCTGTTAATGGGTTGGATAAGTATACGGCATTACCGAAAGAAAAAAAGAAAAAAACATCAAAAGCCAGCGC